>CAESWR010001304.1:72407-94459 GCA_903171835.1 Mullus surmuletus
TTGTCGCGTCAGTATAAAAAACAAACAATGTGAGGAGAAGGTTTGACAGAGAGTGAACGCGGTGGGTTCGGAGCCACACATCCCCGCGGAGATTAGAAAAAAGTGGTGGGACGTCCAGCGGCCAGACAGGTGGAGGTCAGGGAGAGGAGCTCACACACGCCCCCCCCCCCCCCCCCCCCCCNNCCCCCCCCCCCCCCCGCGCTGACTCCCAGAGCCTGGAGGGTAAGTGGGGGGTCCAACTCTTACTGCAACATCCCCGCATGCGTTGCCATAGATGTAAACGCAAGAATAACACACAATCAGGCATTTAAATAAACCCATATTTTTAATGCTCAACAGAAATGTGTGTGTCGGCCAGTGTGTGTGGCCCGGCAGCCCACCCGGACACGGCGGCGCATCCTCCGGCCCACCCGAACGCAGCGGGACTGTCCTCACACAGGCAGTCCTTCAGTCACAGAGGAGATTGTACGTGGGGTCTCAGGCATCGATTACGGATCCACCGCATGATTAATGTTCTTGAACGTTCAGTTGAACAAAATAAATCCATGATATGGCTTCATGAATGGTGTAATCGTGTGCTTCTTCCTCATTCACATTGTGGTGATGAAATTCTGGCGGGCAAGGACGGCTGCCCGGCCGGGGATCGGCATCCATCCCTCCGGCATCTGGGTGGGTGGTCTCACGGGGGGACATGCTACTCGGCCAGAGGGATGCCATGCAGGTTGGCCACATTGTGAAGGACGCCACATGCCGTCACAATGCGGCCCACCTTCTCCGGGCCATAGAGCAGGCTGCAGCTCCTCCACATCTGCAGCAGGACAGGCCGCGGGAGCCGGAACCGGCTCGGCAGCCACATCTGTATTGTGGAGCAAGTCCTCCCGCTCCATGGAATGTCGCTCCGGTCTGATTGCGCGGTTTGCCACGTCCTCCGAAAGCGCAAGTGCTGCTATTGTTGACAGTTGCACATTGTGCACAATAGTGAAGGCTCTTTAACAGCCACGCAGGTGATTGTGTTTGGGTTGGTCGCTGATTTGTGCCCGATGTGTGCACGGTTGTCAAATAGTGACAGTCACCAACAGGCTGGACCGGCCATTGGACAGACATTGTCCCGGTGGGCCGGTGGCTCAGTGGGCGCAGGAAAAAAAACACTTGCGGTGCAGTCNCCCCACGCCCGGTCCGACGTTGCAAGCACCCTCCGCCCGCCCAACTGAGCGAGCCGGTCCGCTCGTAAACATCCCGATCCACTTCCTTGTTCCAGTCCAGCATTGGTCACCAAACATCGCCACACAGTGTCGCCAACGGACCAAAGTGCCGCTCACGCAAGAATCTGGATTTACGCACATTTCCACAGCACCTCCGAAGCTGCCGTGGGGGACGCAAGAATCGACGCACTTTTCTAGGATTGATACATCCCACCGTGAGCTCTGATCCTTGCGTACGCACGTTTTTCTTGCGTAAACGGCGTTGATACATGAGGCCCCTGGTGATGTACAGTACGAGCAGAAACCAGGTCTCTTTGGTTTAGGAGGTCGCAGAGGAACTGAGCAAAGTTGGTTTCAAACAGTTGCCTCAAACAGTTGGGTTGGGAGAGAGAGAGGAAGCAGAGAGGAGGAACCGGAGTTCAGAGACCTTTCAAGAGGCTTTGGGGAAATTTCCTGAAAGTTCTTCAAAGATGGAACTCATGACACAAAGAACGTAGCAAAACCGACTGAAGTTGAAAGACTCCAGGCGTGCAGGTTGGTGACCTCTGGGCCAAACACTGCCTCTGTTTGAACACCTCTCCTTCACTAAAAGTCAATATGTAAAGTCCAACACCTTCTGCATTCTGTCCACCGTAAGTATAAACAGACCTTTCTGTTCAGCTCTGCTGCACATTGGCACCATCAATGATTAATAATAACAAAGAAGTGAGGTCGTAATCTGTAATCAGATCAGATATGTGCAGCAATCAGCCACCCTGAAATAAAACCAAGCATTACTGTCACACTCAGAGGTGGAGTGAAGGTCACCTGTCCTGCACAGGTGTGGGTGTGTGTGTTGGGGGGGGGGGTATATCAGGTGTGTGAGTGAGTAAGAGGCTCAGACCCTCCAGATTAAAGCAGATTAGCGTTCTGCTCTTCATAGAAGGTGCTCTTACTAACTCTCGGCTGCGGGCGAAACTCACATTTCAAATCTAGTCGCCGTTTCCGGCTAATCTCATCTGGCACCGACACACTGAAACACACCAACCAAACACACACATTGACGACACACACACACTGATGACACATACACACTGACTACACACAGTATTTCACTATCATTTAAACACGTAGCACACACACATACTGATATCGTTTGGCCATTCTAGGATACCTCCAAGTTGTTTGAGTCAATTGGATTTTTCTTCCAGAAAACCTGAACTAAATGTTGAAAGTTTGTTTTGATCAATAAAATTGACTTTAGACAATCAGTAAAATTGGGTTTTCTGCAGTACAAATATGTGATGTGTTAGGACACACCGAGAACATTCCACTTCTGTGGAGCAACTGATTCAAACAGTGGAGCTGAAACGTGCATAGCGGCGACAGTGACTCAGCACAGAAGCTCCTCAAACGCCTCCTCTGATCTTTGCTCTGACACTTAAACTGGCAAAATCCCTCAACATGCAGCCGGGAGTCTGTCGCTCTGGTTTAGTAAGAAACTGTAGACGCATTAGCTCAAGAGAAATGGGTCTATGGAGCTACAAATGAGATCAGACTAACACAAACAGAGAGCCTGGACCATTGGTGGGTCGGTTAGATCTACAGGTTAAGATCTAGATCTAGGTCTGATCCCTCTACATGCACTTGAAACCACATTTCCATGTTCTGTCAGTCTAGTTTAGTAAAACGCATGTAGACACCTTAGCTTGATCAAAATTGGTCAGAAGAACTCCAAATAAGATCGGAGTGACACACTAAATCTGTTTACATCTACATGAAGACGGGACCGGCCTGGGCGGTATATTACGTTGTTAGATCTACATGATAAGATCTAAGTATTCTAAATATCCCCTTCCAACCCCTGGCACTACAAAAGTCAACTTGTAAACAGGACATAGTAGCGTTTAGCAATCAACAGCTAAATCTGCATCTAAACCAGGGTTGGGGGACGGGAGGAGCAGTGCTTTGCCATGGACTGCTTGCTACGTCGCCCACTCGGGTCGCTAACTTGCCGACTCACTGAATTGTTGGGATTTGTGACATAAAAAAAGTCAACTTCCAACAAGTCCAGAAGGTCCAAGAAGAACAACATAAAGAGTCGACAAGACGACCTACTGTAATGGAGGCGGCAGGACTCCACTGATGGCTCGGACGTTGGGCAACCAGTTCACCAACATGGCCGTGCCAATCGCACGAGAAGCCTCGTCCCATTTTAAAATACGCAAGTAAACACACTTCCTGATGCAAGTTCACACCCATTTGACACAGCTGCTTCCCACTTTGATTCTACTGCTGATGGAGTAACATCCAGTCCAAGTAAAATAATGAAGTGTGAAGAAAAACACTTCTTTGAATTCATTGTGAGAAACCTTCTGGATTTATCAGAGAGCATCAGAGGTCCCTTCACCTGAATTTGCCTTGTTGTTTCCCAAAAACCCAGAGAGAGAAGTCAGCGGTTTACCGAATCCCAAAATGCACTGCTGCACACGCCCATTTCAGCTCCACATCACAGCTATTTTGGGAGGAAATTACAGGGCAACCCGCCGACTGGAGACACACACACACACAGAGAGAGAGAGAGAGAGAGAGAGAGAACTGTGTAACATGGCTGTGACGTGACATCAGTCGTCTGTGGGAGGGAAAAAAATAAAAGGAAAAAATGAAGGAGAGAGAAAAGACGAGAAGGAAACAACTCAGCAAAATAGGAGGAGGAGGAGGAGGAGGAGGAGGCGGCAGCGGCGGCCTTGGTCTCCTCCTCCTCCTCTTCCTGTGAGGCCCTTCAGCTTCTCCCCACACAGCTTTATTTAGAAAACCAACAACAAAGAGTTAACACGGCCCGTGGAGTTACAAAGAGACACGTTCTGTTATTGCGCTTCTGGATTCACGTTTGAAGTCCAACAGTCTGGTTGTGTCAGGACAAGCAATCAAAGTATCAAATAACCTTCAAACAAAATCACGCTCCACCAATCAAAACAACCGGATCCAAGAGAAACAAATCAAGATCTTTCTTTTCATCCCTGCCGAGGTGAACCGAGTTCCTCAGCGTGTTTTATTGAGTTTGGCAGGAAATGAGATCTGCCTCCTGAGCTGAGCAGCATCCAGCCAGACGCCCTGCGGCATGATGGGAGCTCTGGCACCGCAGCGCCACCTGCTGGACGCAGCCAGGAGAGGGAGAGACTCTGACCGGCAGCAGCGTCTGGTTTCAATCACACACACACATGCACACACACACAACAGTGTGTTACATAACAGAGTCCCAGCTGAGCGCCACTGCTGGACACTCCCTTTCAGAGCGCACGCACACGCACACGCACACACACACACACACTCTCTCTCTCTCTCTCTCTCTCTCTTTCTTCATTACTCAACACACACCACTATAAAAGATCCACATCTGCAGCTGCTCCACCAGTTTTCCATGATCACAGTTCTACGTCTGCAGTCATCAGGATGCCTGCGTGCAGCAGAGCCGACGTCATCATCAAAAAGACGTTAGATTCCGAGGCCACGCCCCAAAAACCCTGCAGCTCCCGCAGGAGTTTTCCTCTCACAGTCACGTCTGACGAGTCCATCAAGTTATCAGAGGAGTCTCGAGGCGAAAACACACACCGTGATGCCGAGAAGTGAGGGATCCAGCGAGTACAGAGTTCCTCAGCTCGGACTCCGCTGAGGCGTGGCGTGTGTGTGTGTGTGTGTGTGTGTGTGTGACGGCCGGACCACCCACAGACTGTTTGGGTGACTTTGACCAAAGCTGGAGAAGGGGGCGTGGCCACGCGATGCAGTAAAACACTGAATCTTAGCGCTAAACTCTGTCAAACTTTGAAGCGTCGGAGGTCGACGGGCTCCAAGTCCGAGTCAGCATGAGTCTGCACAAACAGGTTGATTACTTCAGACTGGATAAAGGGGCGGGGCTTGGATGGAAGAATAGCCATCCAAACCATTCTTCCAACCAGTCCCACATATTCACCACATACTGTATTTCCTGTGCCTATGAAGCCTCAAGACGCATCAGCTCATCCAGAACTAATCTACTGTGTTTTTACTAGAACCAGAACCGGATGAGGTGAAGCAGAATTCACCGACTAGTCTTCAACCGATGTAGGTTTTTCTTTGGCATATTAATATTTAGATATTTGGACTTTTTCCCCCCACACTACTAAATGTCACACCAATTAGAGACCATGAACACATCTTCCATAAATCAGCTTAATGCTGAAATGCCCAACATCAGTGAACATCTTGGGAACAAGAACTACAATCCCTTGAAATCTCTTTAGCTCTCAAACAAATACTTTTGTCTAGACAAAGCGACTGTTACCTCAGGGAGGCCACAGCGGACTGAGTTTTGAGAATTTGCAGACACTCAAATGAGCAATGCAAACACTTCACCTAACTGGTTCTTACTGTTTCTGACCGAGTAACAAGCAAAACATTTTCTACATTTTGTTGTGGACTTTGTGCTTCAATGAAATCAAATGAAATTTCGTCAATTTTTATCTCCAATTCATGACTTCATTGATAAAATCCTGACAAAAGAGGTGGAGACATTCATTCAGCCAAGTATCCATGGTTACAGCCTCACATGGCGAGGATGGTCACAGTGATGGAAGTGATGTGGACGTCTCAGGATGTGGTCGGATAAAGGATCTACAGCGTCAAGAAGAAAATAAAACCTTAGACTAAACAATCGTGGTTTCACTTCAACCTCCTCAGTCCAAAACTTCTCCCACGTTCCTCCTCAGACTCTCCACTCCAACCTCCGAGGAGCAGAATCTGATTAGCGCTGTAAAAAATCACATTTCCTCACATCAGGCTCCAACCTCGTGCTGCCGCATTCTTGTCTCATGGGATTTGCTGAACATCTGAACTGCTGACTGACATCTGCCAACCCAGAGCACGGCGGGAGGCGAGACGGAAGCTCCGCCTCCTCAACGCCAGAACCACAACGACACTGGAACCCGTTCAGTATCAAACAAACAGCTTCTCTCTGTTGCCGTGAACACTTTCCAATGCTTCTATTATTTTACTTTGGTAACTCCAACGTATCTGTCTTTAACGTTAACCAATCAGAGGAGAGTATCTTGTTAAAGAGAAAGCTGTTTCCCACAGGGAAGACCTGGGGCATCACCAGTTAAATAGGACGGAACTGAAGGTTGAATCATGTACTGCTGCTCAGGAGTCCCTAAAATGTGCGCAACAGGTCACCTTTAAAGGTCCGAGACACCGAAGAGGCCGCGGACTTGAACTCAGCAAACACTCGGTTAATCTTTAATGGCCTCTGAGTGGCTGCAGCTCGCTGAGCAAACTGCTGCTGGCATGCGTTTGTTGCAGACACACAAGCCGCTGCTTTTACCATGTAAAGCAAGAAACAACCGCGGCAGAAGAATCAGAGGCTGCCCGAGTTGGAAGGTCCGAAGGCCTGAGACTGGCCTTGTTGTCAGTGACGTAATGGTTTGGACTGGAAAACAGGAGAAACATGTGGTTAGATGTTTCACAGAGTGTTGATCCCAGTTACGGTCTGCTCTATATATCATCAGAAGCTACAGGTGAAAGACCCTCAGTGCTGTCCGATGTTAGCTTTCACGCGAGCAAGACTGCTAACCGACACCAATTAGTCACTCTGGAAAAATGTGAAATTTGTGTAATTCAACACAATCAACCAAAGGCCACATTGGTTTTCGAACCATTGGAAAATATCTACAGAAGAAAGACCTGCATATTCTCTCCTACAATGTTAGCTAATTTAGCCTAATGTTAGACGGCTGCTCAAAATGTTGATGCGTTTGTCCTTGAACTGAGATGTAACCATCCATCATATCAGGTAAAAACAAAATCAGCCACAGACACACAAACCAAGCTGACAACACAACCTCACAGAAGTAAACAGTCTGCAGACGCAGCATCGTAAAGATCCTCTTCAGAAGGAAAGAAAAACACGTCTGTGAAACGGTTTGGAAAAAGCAGATGTTGAACATGTGGGGACGTTCCAGCAGCTGCTTCCCCTCCCTCCGCCCCTCACAGAACCTCAGCTGCACGTCTGAAGAGACGGAACAAACACAGTCAAACCGGAGCAGCGAGGAGTTGCTGAATGTCACGAATCTGCACCATTTCAAACCACCTTCACGTCCTCGCGTGGACGTCTGAGGCACAGAGACGCTGCAAGTGTGTGTGTGTGTGTGTGCCGGCAGTGATGAGAGTAACATCAGTGTGTCTGGTGAAGGGTTCGCAGGGTGTGTCTGCAGACTGACCGCTGCAAAACAACGCCTCCTATAAATACACCCGGTTGGTCTTCAATCGCCGAGGCGGAGCGACGGAGGCTGCTGAGGACACGCGGCCAGCAGATACTGAAGCCGGTGAAGGTGCTCTATGAAAGGTCTGCCGAGAAGACGGCGAAACACAGACAGAAAAGACAACAGTGGCAGATGTGTCATGGTTTCCATCAGTCGCTGTGGCCTCACTCACTCGCTCATTCGCTCGCTCACTGGATGGAATCAGTCAATCACAGCCTCGACGCTTCACAGTTTGAAGTCGCCTTGCATCAGAGATTTGACCAGAAACCAATGAGTCAACAAGATCGGGATCAACAAGAACGTAACGCTGGTCACCAGACCAGGAGTCAGACGACAAAAGGCCTAAGTTTAAAGACGGTCCCTCCAGAAAAAGGTTTTACTGATTTATGAAGGTCGAAACCGCTTAATTATGCTGCGGCTTTTCCCCCCCAAAAAACTAAAAACCCTGATGGAATAAGCAGAGTTTGTATCTTTTTTTTTGCAGTAAAACGTGCAGGAATATGATAAGATCAGACTCTGCAGTTGTGATGATTTTTGCAGACAAAAACTCAAGTATGTGTCTTTTCTTATGAAAATCCCCCAAAGAAGACAGAATATCGAGGAGGTTTATTTGTTTTCACGGCTGCATTTTCCATTTTCCATTGGAGGGAAACACAAAAAGGTATTTGGGAGAATTTTTAAAGTCCAAAGAGATTTGAAGTGACAGCAACGTAGAATGTAAGAATAAGAACTAGCACCAAGATGGAGGGACACGATCTCGTGTGGCGTTTGAACCGTCCAGAGGACAGAACAGGAAGTCGTCCCCAACGGGAAAACCACCAATATGCGAGTACCACGTTAAGATCTCAGTAGCTTCTTTCACCGGAGCAATCACATTAATCTGTCTAACTGAGGTCATACCGGACCGAGCGGCTCTGCAGCTGACTCTCATTCGTCCCCTGAAAGCTCAAATCAACACAAACATCTCATGGCTCTAAAAAAACAACAAAAAAATGTAAGAAATAATCTTGCATTTACTAGATATTGGAACCTGCTCTGGCTAAGTGTCCATCAAGGTGACTTTTCAGCATTGAAAATATTACGATATTAGAATTGACTGGAAAAAAAAAACACATGATAATATTCTTATTATCATCATAATGGGAGTATTTGTATGTTACTCCGCATTGTGATTCAGTCATTGCAGCATCAAAAAAAAACTTTGTCCTGTCAGAATGTGATTGTTCTGCAGCTCATTGTTGTGACTTTTATTGGCGCTCAGATTGAATGAGAGCGATGTGAATGCAGGCTGTCACTCTCGATGGCATTCAGGCTGCAAACGTCACTGGCGTGGAGACACAAACACGCGCGGACCAGGTGAGGCTGCAGCTTTTGTTGCGCTGAAAAGCCGGGGGGGGGGGGTATGGGGGGGAATAGTGCTTTGAAGCGGTGGAAACTGCTGGACGCGCCGCATGAAACGACGTGAATCAGATCTGCACCGTTTGACACTTTCACCCGCCGGACAACCCACCGACGCTGCGGGGACACTGGCGTCCCCACAAACCACCAGGGAGCGACACGGTCCCCACAAGTCACCCGGGACCGGAATATAAGAAAAGTTTGGAAGTGTGTACCTCTGGTCCGAAGCAGCGACTCTCCCCTCGCCTCCTCGCCTCCTTCCCCCGCTTCCTTCGCCGTCTCCTCGCGGTGAATCCTCGCAGAGACGCTGGTCTGGAGGTGAGCGGTGGACTGGAGGCGGGCTGTGGGCGCCGGGCTGTCGGTGGTTTTCCCGGTGTGGCTCCCGGTGTCGCCGCGCTGCTTCCTCCGCCGCCGAGAAGTCAAGACTGCAGTCAGGCGGTGCTGCGTTCAGGGGCGGTGGGGAATGTGAGGACGCGGCGACAGGCGGAGAGGAAACACGCAGGACTTTTAAGGCGCGGAGGGCGTCAACATCCAGCCATCCTTCCAATCAGTACATCAGGACACCGATAATAGATCAGGGGTGTGTGTGTGTCATCACTAAACTGTCCAGAAATCCTGTAAAGATAAACAGATAAAAAGACTTCCACTAATAAACACTGTTGGGAATAAATTCTTCAATGCAAGTTTTTTGATTCTCTATTTTATCAATTAAGTAAGTTTATACACAACTTTTTGATGGTCTTTTTTCCTATTATCTTATATTTTTTGTCTGAATTCTTTCCATAAATGTGTATGTAGAGCAGAACTAAACCAGTCTTATCACTGCACTAACCTGGCCAGTGAGGTTGGATTCCAGAACAAAAGCTTTGATCCTCCTGCTGATGAGACGCGGAAAACAATAAAGCACAAAAACATTCATTATTATTGTAAAACTTTTCAGGCTCTAAATTATAAAAAAAAAAAAAAAAATGTAAATCTGCAAATCTCAAACATTCAAGCTCATGGATTGAGCTGATGTTTGAGTTTTTTCGGTTGATTCAACACTTTTAACTGTTTAACTAAATGTATGAGTAAAGAAAAGAGCAAAGCTGAAATATGTTAGAATAACTTTCTTTGTATTTGAGGTGTTTACATTTATAATATCCTCTATATTTACATCTGGAGGCACTTTAACACCGATAACACACTCTCCGATAGTTGTACACGACAGGGGCCAGATGGAAACTCCCTTTAATGGAAGAAACCCGGTTGAAAGACAGTATGAGGACAGTAAACAGTGCAGACAAGAAGAAGGGCGGGAGGCCGAGCGCAGTGCATCATGGGAGCTCAGCCCATAGCCGCGTGTTTGAATCAGCTGCAGCACGCGGCAGCTTCAAAGTCTGTCATTTGTTTGAGCAGCAGAGAAACCGACCAGCGGCTTCTTTTCTCCTCCGACCGTCCGGGACGTTCCTCGGATGGCAGTGATTCCGAGCGGCCCCTGAAGGCAGCACCGCTCACACAGGAAAGGCAAAGACCAACAAAGTGATGTGAAACACATCAGAGTCGCAGTGTGATCGGATTCACGACGGCAACATTTGACTCAGATACTCAATAACCGACGATATTTGCTTACGGCAACATTTTTCTAACTTCATTTCACACAAATATGAGAGAAACTCGTAAAGTTTGATGACAGTTGAGACGTTCTGACGCGAGTTCAAAGAGCTGCTGCTGCTGTTTGAAGTGTGAATGGAGGGTTCACTGTTAAAATGTCTTCATGTGTAGCAATTTAAAAACCATCTCAGCTGAGTTCATTACATAATGTTTCTCTTTTTAGAAAACACGGCGAGTTCAGTCACCACTGACTCGTGGCCTCATCCTCTCTGCTGACGCTTCCTGTGTTCACTTCTCAGCTCCACATTGTTTCTGTTTTCCCGCCTTTTTTGTTTTCAGTCTTTGGTCGTCGGCCGCGACTGACACAATGAGAGCTTCCTGCGCTTCCTCTTCCTGCCCTCGTCAGACGGTATCTGAGTTCCTCGGGAGGCTCCGGCTTCCTCGGCACGAAGCTCGCCAGCGCCCCCTAGGAGCCGCCGGCCGCAAGTACCAGGACAAACATCTCTGCATGAGGAAGCTGCACCACTGAAAGGCTGCCATGTTGGTTCCAAATGCTTTCTGCAGAATTCAGCGGAATAGAAGATGTTGAACTTTGATTTTCATATTTCAATCGTTGAATTGATCTGCGTCTGATCTGTGTTGCGTTTAAAGCCCCTTTCACACTGCACGAAAAACCCACGTCGTCCCGGGAGAACGCGGGTGTTTTCCTGAGTGTGAAAGGGTCGTCGCGGCATTTCGACCCGCGTCCACCGACCCTCCGAGCGACCTGGGAGTTTCGCGCCGTCTTTGACATATCAGACACGCAGTCAGTTCACCGGTGACAATCGATGTCGGAGCGGAAAGAGCGGAACCGGAACCTTCCAGCAGCTGATCGGGCCGCCGCCAGCTGATGCGGCGCATCATCGCTGCTGTTCAAACTTGTTCAGACGGCCGAGAACACGGCGGCCCCCGGGGCCGGTGGCGGTGTTTCCCCCGGGCTGCGAGTGTCCGGACGCTCCGTCGGACGTCCAGGCGCCGCCGCGTCACCACGGAGGATGACGGCGCGCAGCCCTCACAGCGGGAGGTCGGAGGTCAGAGGTCAGAGGTCAGCGCCGCCACTGCTGGAAGCTTGAAAGCGCACTAACGCCGAGCAAAGGCGGGTCGATCCTGGTCAGAAAAACCTGCGTCGACGCGCAAATTTTCCCCGGATTGTCGCCGGATAGAAACATTTATTATTAATGTGATTTAAAAACATGAATTCACAACACGCTTTCAATTGTGTTTCCTCCCATTACATTTCTTTCCTTTTTTTTTCAAGAAATCCAAATGAATGATAATCATAGTTGACTGACTGGAACACAGTGAGCAGCTCAGTTGTGAAATCACTCACACACACACACACACACACACACACACACACACTCACACCCGATGTGACCTGGAAACCCTTGAGTAAAATCATTAACCGCCATTAAAGCTCGGTGTGTCCGTCAGTGATCGACAGTGGAAATAAATGTAGACAGGAAGCTGATCGATCGCCGGGCAGATCTATGTGACATCGTCAGAAACAAACCACCACGCAGAGTGAGATTAGGGGGGAAAAATCCTCCCTGCTTTTGAATTTTAAAAAAGTCAGATATTTTGTGAACAAATCAAGTTTTAATAATAATCACTGCTACTGCTATCACTGCTACTGCTATCACTACTACTGCTATCACTGCTACTGCTATCACTACCACTGCACCTTCTGTCTGTTACAATGAAAGCACATGACGCAGACCTCCGCTTGACCTCACTTTATTCAGCAAATACTTTCAGCCAACAGTTTTCCATCTCGTTTTTTCTCATTTAAATCACATCACTGTTTTATTTCAGCATAAAGTATTCGGGTGACAACATAATCTCTACACTTTTTTATTCTCCTGTGTCCTACTCATGACATGTTTTATAAAACACTAAATCAGCCCAATCAAAAAGTATTTAAAATGAATACACAGTTAGCTGAGTGTGTATATATTCATATATATATTGCTGCCTTAGAAGTGGCTCAAGTGCGTTTTGATACTGCAGTGAACTGAAGTAAACGTGTCAAAGGAAATCGACTGATGTGTGTGTTTGAGGTTAGAGACTTCACACTTTATTCTCTTAGCGACTCCACGACTGAAGGAAACTAACTCGGCTTAGCAACATTAGTGATAAACAAAGCAGGAAAAACAACTGCACTCGGATTGCAAAATAACCAAACCTCGGTCTTCACCTCCTGGAGAGAAGACGTTAAAACCTGCAATCTGATGGTTGAAGCATCTGGCAATGAAACGAAGAAGTAAAACGCTCAAACATCCAACCTTGTTTGAGCTGTGAGGATGAATGTCAGGTGTGAGATCTCCAACATTCCCACCAGCAGGGGGCAGCGTGTCACAGATACAAGTCTACGTCGCTACGTGTGCGTAAGGAGCTTCCTGTCACTCGCCATTTTTGAAAGGAAGTCTCTGCCGCCGTCGGTTGGACCCGTAAGCGCCGCTGCCTCTGCGAGGTCCGAGCCGTGTGATCTGGTTTTGTGACGGCGTCGGCAGCAAGAATCTGCTTTAAGACTGTCGTGATGGACGATTCCATTGGTTTCCGTTTCTCTTTCTTCGTTGCTTCAGCTTCCTTGTCTCTCGTCTCGGTTGGGCGTCTTTATGGAAGACCCTCAGTGGGAGGAGCCAAGACCCAAAGCTGACTGGAGGAGATGTGGTGAAAAGCTCTAGAGGTGGCTGAAAGGCATTATGGGAAGGCGAGGGGCGGAAGGGTCACTTCTCAGCCGGCGTCTTCCCCTCTCCGCCCTCGGCCTTTTGGGCCACCTCCACCGTCAGCACCTCCTCCCCTTGCTGCCGCGGCGTCATCCTGATGAGCACCGAGCTGTCGGCCGTCTCCGCCACCGTGTCGTCGTCGTCCTGCGGTAGCGTGCGGGGGATCGGCGAGCGCCGGTGCATCGGCGAGGGGGGCGGGAGCGGGGAGAGGGAGGAGGACAAAGCCTATGAGGGACAGGTGAAGCAGAGTGTTTCCAATCACAGCAGGAGGAGCTGCTGGAGGATTTGGTGCGATGTGGGCTTACAGCCGACTGCTCGGATAACTCCTCCCCCTTTATCACAACCATCCAATCACTGCTTCGTGTTTAGGTGCCTCATTACAGGAGGTTAATCATGGGAACGATCGCTAAAAGTGTCAGTGAACATAAACACTGGATAACAGTTCATATGAAATCCCTCCAGAAAAACATGTTCAAACGCCGCGGGGGGGGCGAGGGGGCGGGCGGGGGGGGGCATACGTTAAAACGGTCAAATTCCATTAAAAACATAAGCAGAAGCTGACTAAATTTGCACATTTTTGCTACAAAACTCAAAATAATTATTTCATTTAATTCTACTAAATTATTTTAGTAATTTTTCATTTTAGTTCATTCTTTTTTAATTTAATCTAATTATTAGTTTATTTTTTTTATTTTTTTATTTAATTCAGTTTAATTATTTTCGTTGCTCTCTTTAATTTAATTTAATTTAATTTAATTTAATTTAGTTTTCATGAGCACTGAATTTCGCAGCAGCGTCAGAACAGGATGTAAATGAAAATAACAACAGATCACTTTCTCAGACAGTTTTTGCAATTTCAAGCAAATGATCAGGATTTCACTAGAAATCGGGCAAAAAAAAGAAAGAAATCTTTTTCTGCACAAACAAAGACTTTGACCCTTAAATCACAGACACAGTTTTTCTGGAGGGACTCGGGGGGGCCGTGGCGGTCCCGGCCGCGGCCCCCCGGCAGCGCTCGCCGTCTCACCTCAGCAGGTTTGTAAACCTTCTTCAGCTTGGCCAGCGTTCCCTCGATGCCCGCCTGCTCCGTCACCTTCAGCGCCGCCTGGAACATCTTGGGCGTGTCGGGTCGGGGCGGGATGACGGCCACCGCCTCCCTCCCCTCCTTCTCGTCCGGCTTCTTCACGTCCTTCGTCAGCATCGTCCTGCGGGAGGAAGAAGGCAGCTGAGACCTTCCCTTCAAACTGCCCCAACCCAAACCTCCGGTTGTCCTGGCGGGCCTCCTACCAGCAGCCCCAGCAGCCCCAGCAGCTCCAGCCGCTCTGCTGCACCACCATGTTCTCACTGAGCAGCTGACCAGCACTTGGCCGACTGATCTGACCCCGTTCCTCGAGCGTCTGCACGCAGGAAGTATCGCGGACGGCGGATTATGAGCGACTTTAATCCCCGAGAGGTCAGACGGGAGGGAGACGAGCAGCTGCTGCTCGTGTTTGAGCAGGTTCAGCCCCCAAACAAATATTATTATCGAGCTGAGCGCTGCTGAGCGCGGCCGAGGGCACGACAGCGATATCGTATAGTAGTAGTAGAATAGTAGAATAGTGGAAAATAATAAACAAACTGGCGAAGAATTACATAAAAGTACAGTTTTATACTGTATTATCAAATACTGCCATTCACTTCTCCTTCTCTAAGTATTGCACAGACTATTTGTATACATTATTGGTCAGGATTATATACAATTTTCATTCAAATAATAACAAATATTCAAAAAGTTGTACACATTGAAAAAGAACAAAAGTAAAAGCCAAACTACATGTATGAAGAAGAAGAAGAAGGACGCGGCCTCTTACTTGGCCTTCTTGCGGAGGAGCTTCTGGGACTCCGGGTAGTGGACCAGGATCTCTGCCAGGTCCTTCTTATCCAGGATGAAGAGGTTAGCAAAGCCGTGCGCCTTCACATTGGCCGTGCGCCGGTTCCCTCCGCCCCCCGCCAGCAGGCTGACCAATCACAGAGCAGCAGGTTCCCCAGTTTGGACAGTTTGATTCTGTATTCTACTGTACTGTATCGCTGGTTTTGTAATGTATCGTATTGTATCATAATGTATCGTATTGTATCGTATTGTATCATAATGTATTGTATCATAATGTATTGTATCATAATGTATTGTATTGTGTTGTAATGTTTTGTATCGTATTGTATTATACTTTATTATACAGTACTTTTTTATTGTATTTTTTTTTGTACAAACATGTTGTGATGCATCAGTGTGTCTCTGACCTGATCTCTCCGAACACAGAACCGGCCCGGATGGTGACGAACACCGTCTGCAGGTCCGGACCGCCCACCACCTGAACCTCCCCCTGCTTAATGATGTACATCTCCCTGCCAATCTCCCCCTGTCACACACACACACACACACACACACACACAGTTACCATCACTGGCAGCAGCAACACTTGAAGGCTTAAGTCCGATTTCACCTTTTTACACACGAAGTCTCCTGGCAGGTAGACGACGGATTTCAGCCTGGTCAGCATGTCGAACACCATCTGCCTGTCGCAGCCCTGGCACACACACACACACACACACACACACACAAACACACACACCTCAGGATCACGTTCAGCAGCTCAGAATCTGCTCTGGCGTGTGTGTCTGCCTGCCGTCCTGCTGACCTGGAACAGCGCGACCTTACTGACGATGGCGTAGTTGACGTCCACGGCGATGTCCAGCCGCATCTTGGTAGGAAGCTGCACCAGCAGCTCCTGCTCGTCTGTGGAACAAACCCAACACCTCAACACACACACACACACACACACACGCACACACACACACGACTGGACCTGAGGGCATCCAGCTCCCGCCTCTTACCCAGCATGCCTTGGCTCTTCCAGGTGTAGTCGTACCAGGTCTTGATGCGGTTCTGGACCTCCTTGGGGATGTTGTAGGAGTTCATGTACTTGACGGTGCTGTCCATGCAGGCCCGGTAGTAGTTCTCCCCGGCTGTGGCGGCTCCCACCACGTCTCTCATCTGAGGTGGGCGCACCGCGGGTCAGACATACAGCTGTGAGTGTGTATGTGCGTGTGTGCGTGCGTGTGTGTGTGTGGTTTCCCACCTGTCCGATCATGATGGAGAACGCAAACACGCCCACGAAGTAGTTGATGAGCTGGAAGCAGATCTCAAAGACGGTGGTGGGGTCCGGCAGCCCCCCGATGGTGATCAGCGTCTTCACGGCAAAGTAGTAACAGCGGATGTAACTGAGAGGAGCAACAGACAAAAACAGTGTAAAAAAATAAATAAAACTCTTCAGCCGAGTGTCATTGATTTCATTATGGCTTTCTTTCATCAGCTCTGGTTTTTCCTCATATACACACATTCATACACACACACACACACACACACACATACATTTAAAACCAAACAAACCATGAACCATAGATGTATGTGACTTTTCAACATTTGCGTGTAAGAGCAGGTGAACCTTCCAAAGCCTTAGCGAACCCTAACGTGTCCCAATGCAGGTTTCTTACGCGTTGCCTTTGCCGTTGTAGACCCACTTGGTGGATCCCAGTCCTTCATAGTCGGAGCCCCAGTAGAAGAGGCAGGCGTTGATGTGCAGAGAATACAGCAGGTAGGTGGAGGTCCGGATCACCCTGACACACACACACACACACGCACATACACACACACACACACACACAGGGGAATCAGATTTGTTGAAGTCCGCTGCCAACTGTTGAATTGATTCTAATTGGAATTAAGACCAATGAGGGAGTCCTAATTCTGGCACTTCCTTTCCGCCGCCTATTGTTCCTAATCACGTTGCATCGTGGGGACTCCGTTCTCTCCTCTAATGCTGCTGCCTCTACTGGGTCATGTAGTACCTCTTTGACCAGCAGAGGGCGTCCAAGAGCTGCCCACTGGCCACATCGGGGACCATGTGGGTCAATTTTGCTTTTGACAGTTGTGCTGTTTGCTATTTTATCAATACATACTGTATGTCATATTTTCACTTATTAAGAAATTTGGTTAAAAAAACCCACACATTTTTAGTATTTAAAAATCTTGAAATACATGAAAGACCATTGAGGTCCTCCAGAATTTCTGACATAGATCATCACACACAAAAATCACCCCCGGAGAGATGGAATCAATCTTTGTTTGAGAGGTTGTGCAGAAGCAAAGATATTCCACACTAAAGTGAGAAACCAGTGTTGAATCATATAAACTGGCCTATAAAGGGTCAAAATATTCATTTTTATGTGGCACTGTGGATTTAGTGGAAAAGCAAATATAAAGATAATAAATTACTATTATTCACTCATTTTTATGGGCTTATTTTAGGGTGGACCTAAATGGCCTTTGATGTAGTCGGTGGTGGATTGGAGTGTTAAAGTATTCTGAATGGATGTTGGATGGAAAATGACTCGGCTCATGTCAGAAAAGCAGCGAGGCTCCTCAGGCTTTGGCGTTTGTTTCCAGACGTTCTCACCTGTAGATGTAGGCTTTCTTCATCACGGCCTCCATTCTGTCGTTGAACTCGAAGAAGGCCATGTACTGAGAAACAAACAGGGGGGCAGCTGTGAGCGTGTGTGTGAGTGTGTGTGTGTGAGCGTGTGTGTGTGTGTGTGTGTGATGCTGACCTTCAGAAGACGAGGGAAGCGCAGCAGAGAGTTCACTCCAGTAAAGTAGTAGAGAATCTCCATTGGAAAGAGACTGATGACGTCCATCTGGAGACGCACACAGCAAACACACACTCTCAGCATCACCGTGTTTTACGGCTGCGCAAGAAAGTGATATAAAAATTTAAAAAAAACAATATTTTTTTAAAACAAGATATGGACGGAGACCGTATTGTTTATATTGATTATAGCTCTGTATAGTAAATCTGTTATAGAGGAGAAGAAAACCTGTCATTTGATGATAAAAAGCCATTCAGTTGTCAAACCAAAGTAAAATGAAAATTTGGGATATTTTACTTTTCTTATTTTTATTTCAATAAACAGTATATTTTATATTTCCGGGCTATTTTTATATAAGATATTTTTCTAATGTGCACCTTACAAGGAGCTTTATAATTGCAAAAAAAAAAAAGACTCCTGTTGTTATAAAGTATTAGTTATGTTTAAATTGTTTGAGTTTGAACCAGGTGAAGAAACCTATTTATTTGTTTTTGCAACTGTTGCAATAAAACTACTTGTCACGTCTCATATTTGTCCTAAATTATTTACTTATAAACACATACAATTTTTATATTGCGAAGCACCGCTGCTTTAATTGGGGACAGTTACGGTTTGAAAGGAGCCTCATGAAACTTCTGCCATTCTAACGTTTATGATCCCTGTCGACTCCAGATTGGTGATATTTGCATGTAGATCAAGATGTTGATGACGGAACTTTCAAGGAAGTGTAAGTACACAAAACCAAGAACGCCAAATGGAACCATCATCTTAAAACTTTGTGTCTAGCCCCCAAAGGTGTCATTCAAAATGGCCGACTTCCTGTGGGTCAAAGTTGACTTTTGTTGTTGAGGAAAACCACCTGTGTTCAACAACTAAAAAGAAATTAGTTAAAAGAACTGATGGCAACTCCTAAAAAAAGGCGCATCTTTTATAAAAAAAACCAACAACCGGAACTTACACACTGCTGCTTTAACGTGTCAGCGTGAAGACGGCGCCGCCTACCTTAAACCTCTCGGTGGTCATGTAGTTCTCTCTCATGTCCTTCTTGTCACTCTGGAACGGGAAGCACTCGGGTTAAAGAGTAAACACGCCAAACAAACGCGGCGGCCCGGTGACCTCACTGACCACGATGTCTCCGCCGCGGACAAACTGCAGTCGTGTCTGGAAGACCAGGATGTCGGTGATGTAGATGAGGTCGCAGGTGTAGTCGGCCAGCAGCCACAGGTGGATGTTCTCCTCGGTTTGGTAGGGAAACGCCCAGCGGACGGGGATCAGCCACACGTTCCAGTTCCACGCCGCCACCACGAAGAAGAGCCACACCACGTAGATCAGGTCTGCAGACGGGAGGTCCTCGCTCGTCAGCTCAGAGTGTGTGTGTGTGTGTGTGTGTGTGTGTGTGTGTGTGTGTGTGAACTTCAGAGGTTCTCACCAGTGAACGGGTCGATGCTGGAGGGGAAGCGGAAAGCCAGGATGGTTCGAAGCCAGTCAGGCAAAGGCGGGATGTCGGGCATGGGAACTTTGAGGGGACGTCCCAGAAGCTCCAACTCAAACAAAATCTTTTGCTCCTCCTTTTCCTCGTCCTCTGCCGGCGGGGGGGCGTCGGCCACCTGCTCTGCGGGTGGAGGAGGCGGCGGCGGCGGCGGAGGAGCGGGCGCAGCTTTGCTGGGAGCTGCAGATCAGGCAGGACAGGGAAGGATGAGGGTGGACGGCCCGGAGCTGAGGTTTCCTCTTTTAAAAGGGAGTTTTTCCTTGTCTTTATCATTGAGTGCTTTGCTGTGTCCCTACAGCAGTGTTTCCCTAGTGGTCGAGGTTATTATTGCAAGGGGTCCATGAAAATAACGATTTGTAGAAACAGAGATCTCTAATTACACCTGTTTCACCAAGTGTCATTTATTGTATTTCAGTGAGAGATCTCGCTGGTTCTGTTTGGTTAAATACTTTCAAAAGTTACTGCATACACATTCTGATTTGTTACACATACAGTATTTGTTATGTAAGATAAGATAACTGAAAGCTCTTATTTTCGCCTCAAAGAGTGAATAAATGCAATAATGCAATTTAAAATACAGTTTCCACTGTTTCTGTCCATTGAGGAGTTCTCAGGGCAGAGCAAAAAATACGCAAGAAACACTGCTCTATAGGGTTTATGTTTAGGGTCTCGACATGCTTTACACTGCACATTTTCAAAATAAAAGCATTGTCAAGAGTGGCATTGCATCGCATCCAGTAGATGCTGCTTCATGGAGGCTATTTTTTCCCAAACAGAGAAAACACAGAAGTCTCGAACCAGCGTTTTCAGGTTTTTGTTGCAATTATTTGTGGAAGGAAGTAAAAGTTGCAATAAATTGTTTTTTTTTGCTTTTTATGATTAAAATTGAGAAATATGTTAAATATTAAGATATTCATTGGAATTCAAAGAACAAAGGCATTGAAAAATAGTCCTATGAGGGGGAATTGTCGGAGTTTGTTAGTCGATTTAAGCTCAACGTAGGTCGTTTTTATGCTACAGACAAATAGAGTGCGGTGGCGTGGACCAATCACAGCCCTCGTAACGCCAGGGTCGTCAAGTGTGAAGCGTTGGACTCGCACACGCTGCTTCTCTTGAATGTAAACAGGAAGTAATGGCGGAAGGTGGCTTGTTGACGTCAGAGGTTTTGGGAAAGTCGCGGCAATTGGTTGAAATTGCGACACGGCCCTGAATTTGCGGGGATTGGTTGAATTTGGGTTGGGTTTGGAGACGAAGGCGGGACGTACTCTCCTCCTCGGACTCGTCGGGGTCCATCAGCCGCTCCCTCTGCCGCTCCGTCCGGCCTTTGAACAGCACCACCAGCTCGGTGAGGCGGTCCTGGATCACCACGCTGCCGACGCTGGCCAGACTGGCCGCGGAGAGGGGACGCCTCCTGCAGGAGCACAGAGGGGACGCGGACAGGATGAGGACGGGGCGAGGAGGCGGGGCCTGTTTGTGGGCGGCTCCGTGCAGGCCTCTCACTCTCTGTCGGCACTCAGCAGGTCTCCCTGGCCGGTCTTCATCAGCTCGTCCTCGTCCTCGTCCACGGATGCGGCAGCGCTGAGGAGACAACAGAGGACATTCTGAGGCGCGGACGATGCAACGAGACTCTGAGCGTGGGACGACGCGGCCTCTGCAGCCGTGTCTCAGAGCGGCAAACACACTGCAAACACAGAGACGCTGCGAATTCACGAAACCAAACGGAAGTGCTCCAGGCCACTAGGGGCAGCAGACTGAGGGACACACCTCTTTAAACACACAAGCAGGAGGTAATTTCTCTATAGTGATTAAAACGTAGATCGGACAGGTTATCACCTGCTGGCTGTTGGTGTTGAACTGTGTACTGAATAAAGGTTGAGTAAAAAGAAAAAATAACAATTGTAGGCTGTTGTGGACCGCTGACTTTGTTAATAAAGTTTTTTGAATGGAAAAAAACAAAAACACACGTAGATGGGTTGTTTTCCTATAATGCTGTTAAAGATTACGGCCGAGTGTTTGAAAACGACATAAGGGAAACTGTACGTTTTTATTCCACTTCTTCCAAGTCTTAGTTAATATGGAGAAAATACACGCGTTGAATCGCTCAGTTTGCTGCCCCCTTGTGGCCCGGAGCGCTTCCGTTTCATTTCCTGAATTTGCGGCGTTTGTCTTTTTGCAGCGTTTCTGTGTTTGCGGCGCGTCTGCAGCTCTCAGCCACCGTGATCTGCGGTTTGTACCCGCTGCGAGCCGGCGGGACGCTCAGCAAAGACTCTCCCGGTTCTTCGGTTGTGATGATCCGCGGGATGTTGAGACCTTTGCCCTGATCCACGTCCTCCACCTGCAGCCGCGGAGCTTCAGCCCAACAGGAGCAGAAACGTTACAGACAGAATAATATTTGTATGTGTATATGCAGTACACACAGTATATATAAGAGAGCAGTAGTATTGCGGTGGCGAGGACAGCACTGCACAGAGCACACACACACACACACACACATTCCTCTGAGTGTCAAAGGTCACCTGAGGCTGGCTATCTGGTAGCAGGCTGTGAAGCGGCGCAGCGCCATGAAGCATGATGGGAGGTGGGATATTGCGGCTTGCATTAAGGCAGGGAGGTTTTGGCACTTTGTGGTTTAAAAAAAAAAAAAAAA
>CAESWR010001304.1:94509-110256 GCA_903171835.1 Mullus surmuletus
GGAGGAGGGGGGGCGTTTAAGGCTGCTGAGGATTCTGGGAGTTGGCACAAAGGCTTCGGAGGCGGCTGGCGATGCTGGTGTAGCAGTGGCGCGCCCGCTCGGGCAGCTGCTCCAGCTCCCGGCGCAGCTCCTGGCTCAGCTCCCGGGCCAGCGGCGCCAGCTCTGACGGCAGCGCGGGCGCCGACAGCTTGGGCGGCGACAGGTTGTTGTCGCGCATCAGCTTCCTGCAGCTCTCCACACACTCGGCAGCAAGCGGGATTTGAAGCAGAAAGCTCATTAACGGAGCGCAAACATCTGGAACTGGATGGAGAAACGGTCAGCGGTGAGAGGAAGGACTCGAGGAGAACTTTCCAGGAGGCAAAGAGGTTGTTTGGCCTTTAAAGCTGCAATGTGTAGATTTTTTTGCCATCAAATGGTTTGTTTGCAGATGGAACTGAGCTCCAATCTGCTGCTCTTTGGTAGTTCTACTTCATGAATGGAGGGAGTTTTCAGTCCCCACTGTTTTTTGGGAGATTTGTGTGAGCTTTGATTTATATGGCAGGTACATTTCAAAAAGGGTGTGGCTAAGCAGAAATGTAGACAAAAAAACCCAAAATAACAAATAGATCAATCATCATCAAAATTGAGGCGCAACTAACGCAAGAAACAAACGTAACTCAACTTAGAGCTGTTAAGGGAAGACAAATGTCAAATGTTTTGTATTCGTATCTTTTACAATCTATCTTTGTTTGCGTTCTAGTTTAAAGGTAAGAAGGAATCAGCTCCCACCTCCATGTCCACCTTCCTCCGGTGCCGCTTCTTCCTGGTCCTGATAGAAGAAGAAGTCTTTACAAAATGATCCCAGCAGAGTTTCTAACATCAGCTACAAATCTCTGCCAATCATTAGCTCACATTTCCATGTTTTCTCCCACTAGAATTTAACAGAGACAATTGTACCTAAAATGTCAGTAAATGCTTGTGAGACAGTTTAGGAGTCCGACCAGCAGGGGGAGCTGTGGCCTGTGAAGTAAACCTATGAAAGCTGGAGTCCTCAGATGTTCCCAGAGGGAAAAATCCTGTTCACGAGTTCCGCGACAACAAGGTTCAAACATGAAGCATTGAGCGTGATGAGGAGCATCAGGAGATGCTTTGGTCATAGAATGACAGTGAACACATTTGCAAAAAGGTTCACCTGCTCTGACGGAGCCTCTGCAGCCTTTGGTCCTGGTTGCTGGCTGACCGGACTCTCCAAGTCTCTTCTCTCAGATGCTGGTGGCTCAACGTCAGTTGAAGATGGAGTGACCTCCGGAGTATCAACTTCTTCAGCTGGACAGACGTCCACCAGACACCTGGTAAGGAGGAGGGACACCCCCCCTGAAAGATCTCCCTCTTAATTGTAGATGATATAATGTGTGTGAATGAGTGTGTTTGCTCAACCTTCTGTGACTGTCAGATTGAGCACCTACCTTTTGATGTTTGCCCTGATTCACAGAGGAGACAAAAGTAAAAGCAGAACAGAACAAAGTCAGTTCGGCCCTGAGGTGCATCGAGGTGAACGAGCGGTGCGGCAGGAGCCCAAATGCTCTGTGCTCTACTTTGAACCAAAGTCCCGCCATATTTCCTCAAAACCATCTGTATGGTTTTCTCATTCAATAACATCCATGCTGGGCCACATGGACCAGCATTAGGAGCCATTTAGAAGAGATCTGTAGTCCGGGTCACGTTGGAGACCTCTTGGTTACCTCTTGGTTATCTTCCCGGTTCTGCAGTTCCTCCCGTGTCTTCTGAGCCCCTGACCTCTGTGGTTGGCTGGGACATCAAGCAACTGGAATATCAGGATGTTCTTCTTGAATTCCGGATTCTCTGGTGAGGTTAGTGTGGTTCCCCAGAAGGTACAGAATCAGGAACCATTAAGGGTAGCTGAGCCTCATGGTAGATTGGTACACTGAAGGCCAGGGGTCTCGGGATCTTGTGGTATTGCTCAGCCCCCTGCTAGAAACACGGCTCTGGGCAATTCCTGGACCTACCACGAGTACTCGAAGAGACTGCCCAACCAAGCTATTGGCAATATCTGAATTGTTTATTTGGTTCTAATGTTGTTCCAAAGCTCCTGGGGCGTGAAAATCCCTCTTCCATAGAGGTGAAACCTCCTCAAGATCCTCAGGACAGTCCACATGCCTCCACACAACACTTACAGACACCATGATCTGGATGACAAAGACTGTTAAGGACATCCATCTCATAGAACCTTTCGGTCCAGCTGAGAAATGAGATCTTTCAAGAAAACCTTTGAGGAAATACAGATATGAATAGGAGGCGGGACTTAAGTTCTCTATAAAGAACCGTAGACAACACCAAGCGCGGTGGATCTGACATGTTCTATCTGCAAGCTCTCAATGTAAGCACAGGAACACCAATTTGCAAATATCTTCAAATTATGTTTTATTAACGGATTAACGGATAATTTGAGTCACTTACAAAGACTCTACAAAGGAACAAGCTAAACAACCAATGCAGAAGGTCCCCGGATAAAGCAGATGCAGAAGGGGGACTGCCCTCCAAACCAATGCAGGAGCAAGCCAGAGCCGAATACATCAGAGCTTACTGATCAAGATTTGTCTCTTCACCAACAGTGGTTTTATTTTCCTCTGCTACATTATTTTCCTCTGTGCTGTCTTCACTGTCCTCCTGCAGGTTTTGCAGCCTGGACGGTGAGCAGAGAGGAACAAACAAGACAGAGAGGCCCTGTCAGACAGACTGTCCGCTCGGCTCACACATGAACGTGAAGCTACGAGCGGCGGCGGCGGCACCTGGGGTCAAGCAGAGACCAAGCAAGAGTGCAAAGGGTCAAGAATGGCAGCGGGGAAGCGACTGAGAACAAGTGGTGCTTCGTCAAGGCAAGTGTCGTCAATGGGAAATGCTACATCCTGACACGTATCGTTGAGAGGAGGTTGGTGATTTTGGCAGGTATATACATTGAATAAACGTGAAATCAGATCAAGAAACACTGACATTTTAAGTAAAACATTCAGGTTTTAGGATTATCAAACCCTCATTGATCTTTGACTGATACTCTAAAGAGGTAAAGTTGGAGCCAATCAGCAGCAAGCGCTGTACCACCTCTTCTTTGGTCCTGGTCTAAAGGAACTCAGCTGATTTCAGTTTTGCTCACATTTGTTGTCAGAATCATACAATCGGAACGATTTCACCACTTCATTTTGCACTTTGTCCTTTTCTTTGCCAAAACATTATGGCCACATTAACAAGTAAGCAACTTGCAAGTAGCTCAGACAGTAACAGTTCTGTAGGGAGATTGGGGTATGTTATGCTAATCTGATAACTCTAAGTGTGAGCAGCAGCAGCACCAGCAACAAGCCTGAGATCTTCTTTTCAAACTCTGACTGACCAGGTGACATCATCAGCGACATCATCAGCTCACTTTGGAGTCTCAAATGACTTTCAACACATGAAAACTGGAAATTCCTTTGCAAACGCAGCAGAGCTAACACAGGATCTGTGCTAGCAGCAAAAGCAGTATGTGAGTAGACATGGACTTACTCTGGCTCCTCCTCGTTCTCCTCCTCCAGGATGTTGGGCAGTCTGCGGCAAACAGCAGGAAGGTCCCCGATGGAGGGAACAAGGAAGTCCAAGGTCAGACTGTGCCATGTTTACATGCTCCAACTCTGGTGATCCCTACTAAATCCTGAATATCAGTCAGTATGGAAACGTGTTGACTTACGGTTCATTGGATTCCGGCAGTGTTTCTATGACGATCTTGCCCGAGTGCTCCACCTCCAGCTGCCGCACTGCCTCCTCCGCTGCCTTCCTGGCCATCTCCTCTGCGATGCGGGCAGCCTCCAGACGCTCCTTCTGCAGCCTGTGAGCAGGTACAGCCAGTGTGAGTGCCCAGGATTCCAAAAGTAAGATCGGCTTTGAATGGTTAGTTAGTCTAAGGGAGTTGTCCCCAACCTTTCCTCCATTTGAGCGAGGACCGCCTCTCCAGCCTCCTTCTTGATGCTGTCCATGAGTGGAGTCCATCGTTCCATCTCGGTCCCTGCATCTTGTGTCTGCAAGCAACCACCGTGAGAAAGATCTCACAGTGAGTTTGGTGAACATTTGTTCGTCTGTTTGATCTTGTTGCACTTCCTTTGGTACCGACACTACTGCTGTTGAGTACCTTTTCCAAGTTTCAAAGCTATCGTTTTACCTTTTGAAATGCTAAGGCACTCAAATCGGTAGACTCTATTGACCAACTGCTACAGATTATCTCCACATGGTTGGTTGCCTTGGATGAGCAAAAGGCACAACAGTACAAACTGTGTTGGGCAAAGCAACGGACACCTGTTTTGACCTCAACACAGTGACTTGACTGGGACTTCCTAGAACTGCGCCATACCACAAAGGTCTTACCCGTAAAGCCAGAGTTTATCAGTATCAGCTTATGGTGAGGAGGATGCTGGGGATGTTGATGCCTAAGTAGACACCATGAGTCTGCTCAGCAGCAACGGATAGCCAGACTAAACCAAAGCATCACATGTGTGTGGTAATACAGGTTTGCTGGGTATATGCAGGTACCCATGAGACTCGTGCAAAACTATGTATGAAGACCATCTGATCGGAAATAGTTGCCCCTTCAGTTCTCCAATGACATTCGTCAAACAAACTCGGTTGACTCAATGGTGTGGAAGGAAACCACAAGACACTTGAGGATTTCTTTTGTTCACCTCACTACAAGCACCTGCCTGGAGGAAGGCTGTCAGTGCAGTGTAAGCCTGGATTTGCTTCAGAGTTAAGACTGCTCAGAGGTTCCTTCGCTGACTGCACCTCTTAAAACCCTGAAGGCCACAAGGGCCTTTCAAACCCTGAAGGCCACGGTCCAAGCTTTGTTCTTCTCAAACGTCTAAGAAGAGGTGCATCAATGTGCACTTCAGCTGGCCTGAGTTAGCCAACAGGAAGTTGATAAAATTAGAACTTCAGGTGTCAGATGCTACAGGTGGGTCGAGCTCACCTCCCTCTTGTCCGGCTGCTGATCTTCTGTGTTCTGGATTTGCTGCTCCTCTTTCACCTCATCCTGCTCTATGTCCTCCAACACCAAGTCGTTTTTCTTCTGGCCGATGCTGACTGAGGGCCATATAACAGGAAGAGCCGGCTGAGGTTTTTCTCCGAGCATATGTATGGTTTAAATCATTTGCAATTTGATATTGATAATGCATTTTTGGACTCTGGCATCTATCAGATTCAACCTTTGAATCTTAAACTACACAAACTACACGTTTTAACTGACAGGTGAGTAATCAGTTCATGATGTTCTATCAGGAACATTAGTTTTATCCACAAAACGAGTTCTTAAATAGTCAAAACTAAAATGTCTGCAACAATGGACACGATGGGAAATATCATTTTTGAATGCCACACACTCCTTGTTAGCAAACACTCTGAAACCTACTGATTGGTTGATTGATTGGTCGATTGATTGATGGCTTGATCTCTGGCTCTTTGACTCGAGGCCAAAATAACAAAAACACACAACACAAAACTTTTCTTTGCCACCTGAGTGTCTTTATTTTCGTAGAACAACATAGCGAAAATGCTTAAATTGAGAGAGCTGCCGTCGAAAACGCAAATATAACCTGAACTATCAGCGGACCAGATTCCAGTTACAGAACTTTTAATGTGCAAATGAAGTCTGGTTGATGATTTGAGGCTTAAGCTGAGCTGGAAGCAGTTGATGCTGTGATCGTTGCACTGTAACACGGCTGATTTAACAGGCAAAGCATGCAGCAGAACTAACTGTTACAATCATACAACCACGCTGCGGGTCGGATCATGTTCAAATGTGAAAAAACATCTCAGAAAAACTGAGAATGAGCCTTTGCGGCTGCACGGACTGCCCTTCCTGTCCTTCAGTCAGTGTCAGTGTGAGCGACTCTGTCCTGCGCTTCCTTCTCCTTTTATTTAAAGAGGCTCTGGAAGCCTATCCCCCCTGAAACAGAAGGAGAAGAGCAGCGCGGTTAGAGTCCGCCTCGGCACTGACACCAGCTCCTGTCAATCAATACAAACAAACCCATCAATCAACCAATCACTGAGCTCTTCCAAAACACAACCTTCAGCATCTGTGTTTTTGATCCTATTTCCTGTTTTAGTTTGGTGTTTGGCTCTTTAGCCACCAGCTAGTTGCTAACGTGGTAGTTAGCCCTGTCTGTGTTGTGAACAGAGGCTTTTTAAGGAATCTCTCTTGAAAAAAACGGTGGCTTAAAACCACCCCATGAGAGCCGAGGGAGGCAACCGAAACCTAGCTTAGCTCACACTATGAAGTAAAAATGAGAGAAGATGTCCCAACACAGTGAAAATCTCATCATGAGGTGCTGTGAGCTGCGGAAATGTTGTACTCACTGTTCTGCACCGCGTCACCGTCTGCGTCCTACACAAGGGGAACAAATATCGAATTAATGTCGAGAACTTAAAAAAGTTGAAAGAATCCTCAACAGGAGCTGCTGTGACTCACTACCTTCGCTACGGGCTGCGGCAACATGCGACCGATCCCGCTGACGATCCATCCCATCATGCTGCCGACACAACACAGAGGCGTTAGACACGCTGTCCACAAACTCAGACGGTACTTTTTCAAGATGTGTTTCTGTGGTGGCAACGCTTCAGGTGGGTGCCGTCTGCAATCTCACCACTAGGTGGGAAACTGTGACACCGCAGCTTCAAAGGTCACCTTCCGAGCCAAATTCACTTCCTGAAGGTTTTCTAACAGTCATGTGTTTCCCCGTGGCAGGAGCGTGAGGCCCAAAAATCAAAACATTCTGTCCCCTCATTGACTTTTCACCCACTAGGAGCTGAAAGGAGTGGATGTGAGCGTGTGGGACTTGTGAGGTGGAAGTCTCTGTCCACTCCCCCCGGCTGGAGTGGAGACTGCTGTCAACCAGGCCCCCGCACAAGATCAGCCTCCCTGTTAGCTGCAGCTAGCCTTAGCTACATGCTAGCAGCTCAAACCACACATATCAAGTCAATAAAGTCAGCAAGCATTGAGAAACGTCCTGCTGTTCGCCTGTTGGTGAACGGGAACCTCATTCTGCTTCAATTAGCTACGTTTGAACCACCGCCTTTCTGCCCTCAAAAACACTAACAACCTACACCTGCCAGAGCCGCAGCCCCTGGCCAATAGGAGCGTGGAGGGGGCGTGGCCACACACAGCTCACTGACATTTAAAGATACAGGCACAGAAACAGCTCATAGAGACACTTTCAGACTGGCTGGAATTAAGAACCAAAGCTGGATTTGCGGGAAAAAATTTTAAAATGTTTTTGGGCCTCTGGAAACACATGAAATTGTGTGAAACACCGCGTAGAAGGTGACCTTTAAGTAGCAACCTTCACAGTCCTTGCATGTTTTAGTATCAGTGTGCTCTAATCATTCTGGACTAGAAGTTTCTTGAGCTCTTATCTAAAGATCTTCAAACTTACTTGTCAGTCTCGGCAGCTGGAGCTTCAGCTGGAGAAGCAGCGGAGACACAGATTAGAAACAACTCCACGTGGGTCTGCGCGAACTTGCTTCGTTGAGCGTACTGGGATTACCTTTCGTGGGGGCGGCCGCCATGTTCTCTGAGCCGTCCGTCCGGTGGATCTCCGGTTGAGGAACCACCTTCTCGATGCCCTGCTTGATCCAGTCCATCATCCTGTGGCACAAAGTTCACATGTTCAAACTGTCCCTTTATCTTGTTACACAGAGATGGAGGACTGGGTCACTTTGAGTGACTGGATCACTCAAAAAGTAGGACTCAAATCTGAATGAAATTTTGTGAAATGGTCGAATATTATTAAGGGAGCAGTCGAATCTGAAGTTATTTCACAAGATCAAGTCGGCGTCAAAAGGCCAAAAAAATCAGAATATGCTTAAGACTTGGATGTCTTACAAACACCGAGTAACCTTGACCGAGATCAAGGTCACGAGAGGAGTTCAAATGAATTGTTATGTTTATTGCGAAAAGTCTTTGTGCAGTCGAACCTGGGAGTCTTGTCGGACTTCTCCTCCGGGTCTGACTCCACGTCCACCACGGTGAGTGGCGCCTCTGTGACTGATCGGGGAAACAAACCGGCAAAGTCATCGACGGCGGCGTCATCTGTGGGGAAAAGGAGACGAGGACTCACCTGCTGCGGCAGCGGCGGCGGCGGCCGGCGGACACACCTGAGAGACGAACGGTAGATCATGTGAGTGGTCACATGAACCCAGAGATAATCTGAGAGATTATATTGCAACAAGCATATGGCATTATGGGGAATGTAGGACCCAGGATGACAAACCAGCGCCTTTAGTATTTCTGAGTAAAGTAAGAGTACTTGGAGTATTTACCTGCTTCCCCTCGGGCGACTGCTCGGCTGGAGACTCCTTCTTCAGGTCAGGCTGAGGAACAACCTTCTCCAAACCCTGAGCAATCCACGCTATCATCCCTCCTCTGCGGGGACACGACACAGAGGTGATTAATACACTGAAGGTGATGGGTGCTGCTGATCCAGGGGGAGGAGCCTCAGGACCCGCTAACCAATCACAACACTCCGTGTTGGCCGGAACCTGAACCTGGTGAGCTTGTATGGAAATGTGAAGAAGCAGCACACTATTTGGCAGTCACACAGCTGATGGTCCCAAAAGCAGCTCACTATTTGGCAGCCGGCACGTGTATTGTTTGTTATCCAGCTCACTATTTTGCGGTCATAATGATAATCGTTTATTGCGCAGCTCACTATTTGGCAGCCGCACAGTTGATGGTGCAAAAATGATCTCACTATTTGGCAGCCGGCATGCTTATTGTCTTTTCGGTAGCTCACTATTTGGCAGTCTCCCTGTGAAGCTCACTATTGGCAGCTGGTGATGGTGATGATGCTATAAGCTGCTAACAATTTGGCAATCTGTCTGGAAATAGTGAGTAAAGCAGCTAATTAAGGAACAGGGTCCGTCTGATGGTACATAAAGCGGCTCAGTATTTGGCGGGCTGCTTGCCGGTGGTATATAAGGCAGCTCAGTATTTGGCAGGTTTCCTGGTCATGATTACTCACTCATCGTCAGGTTTACTGTCAGATAGAACACAGAGGGAACAACAGGATCAACAAGCTCTTTTCCAAACACAGACGGATTTTATATTCAAGAGCATATAGTCAGACTCAAACTCAACTATGGGTGGAACTAAAAACTTTGAGAAAAAATCTGATCTATGTCACAGACGCAGTATTTACCTGCTGGCTGTAATTTCCTCCTGTAATGATGAAAAAACACAAAGATTCAATCACAACACGGTGTTGGAACGCGACGTCGGCTCAGGGGCGGCGGGTCGGACCCACCTTGCTGACGGAGTCGGCGCGGCTTAGTTTGGGGGAGGGGTGGGGCAGAGGCAGAGCGCTGCTGATCCACGTCAGCAGCTGGGGGCCGGCCGCCGGGCTGAGGGGACGCGTTAAAAAAAACAAATTCATTATTGATATGATCGCAAACAACAAACAATGATCGTCATGTGCAGTTCAACTCACCTGTTCCCATCTGCTGCTTCCACTTCCTGTTTGGGTTTCTCCGCCTTTGGAGCTGTCAATCAAGCAGGTGAGTGTGAAGAACCAAAGTAGACTTGTGTTGAGTGTGTGTGTGTTAACTTGCCTTCCTTCGTGCACTCATCTTGAAACGTCACTTTCTTCTCCTGTAGGGAAAAAAAACCCTCACTTGAACTCGACCAATTAATTTGCTGCCATTTGATTTGTAGCAAACGTGGGTGTTTGCCTTCAGATTTTGACCATAAAGCCATTAAAACGCGTCATGATGGAGCGAGGGCGGGGCCTACCGGTGCTGGTGGCGGGGCTGGTGCAGGGGGCGGGGGTGGGGGAGGGGGCGGGGCTGCTGGCTCCTCCTTCGGTTCCTCGACCTTCTTGGGCGGAGGCTCAGGCAGCTGGGGAACGACTTTGACCACCCAGCTCAACATCCTGACAGAACACACAGACCATCGCATGGACGGTTTCTATGCTTCCCTTCTATGCTTCCTTTCTATGCTTCCTTTCTATGCTTCCTATGCTACCTTGTTTATCATTTATGTGACTTTAAAACTAAATCCACAGGTAATTAAGTGTGCATATATTAAGTTTACAACTGACCCGCCTCTGGGCTTAATGGTGTTGAGATTGTGTCTGGCTGAGTGTCAGCTTCGATTACAGCTGACTGGTCATGACCCTAATCCGCCACAGGAGGCCTGGCGGCGCCGGCAGAGTCACCGTGCTGCCGCACACCAGAACTTCAGGCAGAACTCTCGTCTGCAGTTGCACTTTCACATTCCTGTCCGATTATTAGCCTTTGCTATCACCTCGTCATGTCAGAATTGTAGCTCTGATGCAACCAGACTGGTAAAGAGATTACTTCCTCCAGATTAGCTAATTGAACAATTGTCTTGTTTGCCAGCATCCGTCTGGCAATTATTGCCAAATACTAGTGGGCCGAGCTCACCAGTTAGCAAGGTTAGCAAAAAATAAACCGTCAGAAACCAGTCCTTTCATTGGAAAACAAGTCAATTTGTTAGCAACCTAGCTATAAAGGGGGCGAAATTGTGCCAAATAAGACTAATATTTTCTGTCGAGGACACCAAACAATGGAGAAAAGTTTTTACATTTTGGGAAGTACGTTTGCTAACACTTTTAGAAAGTTACCAAACATGGTTCTTCCATACAATCCCATTATAAAGCAACATTTAGTTGGAACTTAGTTGGCATCCAACTAACCCTAACATCACGGTTTACATCCTGTATGCGTATGCCCTCCTAAAGTATCCTCAAAACGATGGGTGTTTGATGTCCGCTATCCGTATCCGTATGATGTCAGCTGGAGAAACACAACAATCGGTGAGTTGGTGCCACGAACAGGCCAATCAGCAGCTGCTTTGGATTCAGTTAAACTGATGACGGGGCATCAAGACTCAGAAAAACTAATGAAACGCTAATTACTTGTCAAGGTTACATCTACGTTGTCTCTTACCCATAAGTCTGTGCGGCATTGGAACCTCAATAAAGTGAACAAAAAAGTTTTGGCTTTTTGTTGTTGTTTTTTGCCAATATATTTAATAAAACACTAATGGTCCTTCAACCCATAGATTTAGTTGGGGATCCTCCAGAGGCAGCCTTCATAGTCGCTATTAGCTGCCTAGCTAATGTATCCTAAACATGCTAATGTTTCTCCCACTCATGCTAATCCATGCATTAGCATAAAACGTTTCACAAAATGTAATTTCAAAGGTCCGTCTCCTAAGGATGTACTTACTCTTATGTGTCAGCACAATTAATTGATCTTCACACAGGGATCAAATACACACACTATTGTGAGGCCATAAATATCTGTGAATTTTTGACTCCAGCTGAGGACAAAACAAGTAAATTATGTTTATAATTTCCAGTCAAACAAGATACCTAGCGTAGCTTTAATTTATCAAGAGGCTGAGTCAGCCAATCTTGCTTTGCAGTGCAACAATTCTGCGTGCTTATTATACCGGATATTGACTTTCTAACATGTCCTACAATCTCTGAAACCTCAAAATAAAGGAAATTAAAATGTTATCTAATAGTTATTCAAATAAAAAAAACCAAAGAAGCAACATTTCATTGCACATTTCAGAAAAGATGAAAAGTGAGTGTGTCCCAGGTGTGTTTTGGTGTGGTGTGTTGCGGTTTGGTGGGTGTGGTCTGTGTGGTGGGTGGGTGGGTCGGGTGGGCTGGGGTGGGGTGGGGGGTCTCCTACCTGAGTTGTTCAGTCAAGGTCCAGCAGCATCCCACAGAGCTGCAGTGAGAAAGCTGTGAAGTCCTGCAGGGATCTGAACACTGTGTCGGGATTAGCCAGGAGCTCCGCTAACAGGATTAGCGAGCTGGCTGATCAAGTCCTGGAGGGTTTTTATCTCAGAATAAAGTGACCAGATTTACAGGAACATGATGACATTCTGAGGAATCCTCTTATTTACCGACTTCATTAAAGTGAGAAGAGACATTTGATGATAGTTTAATCTCTCACATCTAGGAATCAAGGAAAGTCACTATAACAATTTCAGTAGCAGCGTCATTGGTTGCTCGGCGAACATAAACACGTCCTGGGCAACAACAATGTCACACTTCTTATTTCTGCAGGGTTTTGATACCAAGTAATTGTATAGTGATATTACAGTACATTTCACATACTCAAATACTGCAAAAAAAAACAAAAAAAACTTGCAAATGAAACATTTTGTTTGACGAACAGAACCTGAAATTAGCATAAAATCCCTCCGTCTAACAACGTTTTTGTGATTTTATTTTGTGACTTAAAAAGGGCAGTAAAAATACTCAAGTTTATCCATTTTTATTTTATTCATTTTCAGTAATATTTTATTTATCAATATATTTCACTGAACAATTTTTTATTCTTTCTACTTTTTTACCCCATATCTTGTAATTTTTTATTTTACTTTCCGACTGTAATAATCAAATTTTCCATGTGTGGGTTTAATAAACAGTTGTATGTCTCGTGTTTTACGTCTACATGTCATACTATATGTCTATATGTCAAATGTGTGTGTGTTCAGACTTCAAAATAATATCTGTAACCAAACACTTGCAGCTCTATTTGATTATTAGAAGGAAAAATGACACGTCATTGTGTTCACCATAATCGCGATATTACCTTTTCAGCAAATACTGCAAATACTGCAGTATAGCTGAATAGCAGAGACCAGGAAGTACCAGCAGTGTTTTGACACAGTTCCAATATTAGTCAGCACTCGACCTGCGACCTCGGTTACCCACCTGCGCAGCAAAGCTTGCACCCATTGACCTTTGCTAATGAGGTCATTTTCACCGTCTGTTTGTTTGTGTTGTTTGTGTTGTTGTTGGTAGATTAGTCCATGAGGTACTCAAACCGCGAATGTTCTCACGTGCGGCAAACAAATGGGACGTCTCCATATTTCCAACGTTCTGCGTTGGCAGCTGAACGCGCCTCACGTTAGCGAAGTGTTCTGCCTCTCGTCCAATTATCATCTTTAGTTCTGTAAATAAAGAAACACTTTTAGGCAGCGCTAAGGCTGAATCCCAATTCTCGTTTTCACCCCTTCCCGTTGATCTACTCCTTCCCCTTGGTCTAGCCGCTACCCTTGGTACCCCCTTGTCCCTCCAAACGGAGAGTCAAACACACCACTTGACTACGGCTACGTCATCAAACTTTGTCACTAGCTGGCTGCTATGTCAGCAGAAGCTGCAAGTCACAAACAAACAGTCAACATTCCGTCGTCAATAGCAATAGTTACCATGGTTATGGTGTTATTCAACACCTCAGAGTGCTGCTGGACCATTTTTGGGTATGTATACAGTGAAAAAAAACATTTTGTTGTAATGAAGGTTAACCAAGCCGATCAATGCTAGCTAACAACCTTAGTGGATTTACGTGTCAAACTTTGGTTTGTTTATGAGAAAACTATATTGTCAGCAAATGTTCATTACTTTTCATCAAAAATCTGTGGGTGGAGTTTAAACCCTTTCTACCCATCTTTACGCTATCACTAACCTATCTACCCATCTCTATACTATCTCTAACCCATATACCCTATCTATCTATCTACCCTTCTCTACCCATTTCTACTCTATCAGTACCCATCTGTATTCTATCTCTGACCTGTTAGAGACAGAATAGAGATGGGTAGATAGAGCACAGATGGGTAGATAGGGTAGAGATGGGTAAATAGGTTAGTGATAGGGTTGAGTAGATAGGTTAGAGATAGTGTAGAGATGAGTAGATAGTTTAAAGATAGTATAGAGATGAGTAGATAGGTTAGAGATAGTGTAGAGATGGGTAGATAGGTTAGAGATAGTGTAGAGATGAGTAGATAGGTTAAAGATAGTATAGAGATGAGTAGATAGGTTAGAGATAGTATCGAGATGAGTAGATAGGTTAGAGATAGTGTAGAGATGGGTAGATAGGTTAGAGATAGTATAGAGATGAGTAGATAGGTTAGAGATAGGGTAGAGATGAGTAGATAGATTAGAGATAGTATAGAGATGAGTAGATAGGTTAGAGATAGTGTAGAGATGGGTAGATAGGTTAGAGATAGTGTAGAGATGGTTAGATAGGTTAGATAAAGGGTAGAGATGGGCAGATAGAGTACAGATGGGAAGATAGGGTAAAGATAGGTTAGAGATAGCATAAAGATGGGTCGATAGAGTAGAGATGTGTAGATAGGGTAGAGATGCGTAGATAGGGTAGAGATAGAGTAGAAAGGGATCAAAGAACTGAAACTTAACCCATAAAAGGTTGAGGCAAAAGATGCAGAACTTCTGGTACATTTCCACCAAAACAGGACCACATATATGAATCCAACATTCCCATAGAGGCAGAATTTTGACCACAAGGTAAAGCTCAGAATGTTCCCAATACAATCTCACTGATGTATTCGACTGAGGTGGGATGGCCTGTGGCTGCGAAAATATAATGTTAGTTTCGTTCCGTTGATGGCAGTGTGTCATTAGCTGAAGCAGAGCAGGGAGCTTCTTCTGCAGATACATGACGGCCAACATCTGGACGTCTCCATCAGTCCACTCCGTCTATCACATGGTTTCAGTACCGAGAGGAAAAACAGCAGCATCAAAATTCTGAGAGCTAAAACCGAACAGTGGGCTAATTCAAACATGGCTGGTGAAATAAAAGTGCTCATCCTATCAGAGATGTTCATAGACCATGCCCCCTCACCCACCAAAAAGGTCCCTGGAAGCGTTAGAAAGTACCACCCTTAACCAGGGCCTTTTTTTGAGGGATATTGTTTTTACCCCAGAACTGAAGCTAGTCGCTGGTTCCTGCGGCAGAAACGCGCCCAATGCTCTCGAGAGTCCGTGTGTTGACGTGTGTGTTGAAGTGTGTGTTGACGTGACAGTGTGTGGGTGTGTGTGTGGACGTGTGTGTTGGCAGCTTCTGGCCGTGTTTGCACCGCAGCCCCTCAGCGGGGAGCATATTGCAGCAGCTCCGGGTTAAAGCTGTTAATGTGGCCCTGGCGAGGATTAGCTGCTAACGAGGTTAAGTCCAGCGTCAGCAAAACAGAGGATTGCAGCTCACCTCAGGCAGACCTGGACCTGGTCCACTTCTGGATCCACCTCGCAGCTCAGAGCTCCATCACGCCTCCATCCATCCTTCATTGCCTGATAGACTTCAATTTATTAAAAAAAATGCAAATATATGTTTTAAAGGTGTCTTCAATCCAAATTAAATCCATCCCAACACGATGAAGAATTATGCTCATTATCCAAGATTACTGACAGAGTGGAGCATTAATCAATGCACAGAGGAATCGATCAGAATATCTCTCCCCTCATTTTCTGCCCTTTGCTCGTCCTGTTCACTTATTCTAATTATCTTCATGTTCCACACTATTCTTATATTTATTCTTTCTTTCTATATATATTTTCCTCCTGCGGGTTCATTAGTGTCTCCAGTCTCTGCACCAGCACTTCCGCCACCTCGACCCATTTGGTCTAGAAATTATGATCGAAAACCCACATCCTGCAATGCATTAATTTCAGGGAATAAAAATCAGTTGAATCTGCATTTTATCACCTGTTCATATTTGGAAAACGCTTTGCAGCTTCATCTCAAATGAATTCTTGCTGCCCTCTAGTGGAGCTAATGTGTAACTGCAGCTGAGACATGAAAAAAAATTCTCTATCTGCTTTTGATGTATATGTAGTGTGTGTGTGTGTGTGTGTGTGTGTATATCTGTATGTATGTACGTATGTATGTATG
>CAESWR010001304.1:110351-123438 GCA_903171835.1 Mullus surmuletus
ATGCATATGTTTTGTGTGTGTGTGTGTGTGTGTGTGTGTGTGTGTGTGCGTGTCTAATGGATCTCCACCATTGTTTTATTGGCGTGCAGACTGTGGCTTTGGCACTTTGACAGCCAGTGTCTGAACATGGTTTCAGATCCAAATGTTCCCACCCAGCCCACACACACCATCCCTGAGTGACCAGAACACACACTCCATAAAGCAAACATGTCGTGAGAGGAGCAGCAGCAAACACTCCATCAGCTGTTCACGCTCTCAGAGCCGGCATGTCTCCTGTGATGAAGGCGGTTATGTGTGGAGGACGATGCTGATGTTCCTCCTCAGCCGACGAGCTCTGATGGAGGGAGGAGGTGGAGCGCAGTCACGTTTGGAGACTTGCTGGCTGAACTGATCGATCTGCTCGCATCCTCAGCAGTTAATGGATGAAATGCTTCCTGGTCTCAGCTGCCGTGTCCTCACAGTCATGGCAAACAGGAAGTGGAAAAAGTCCGCCCCTAAACGAGGGTCAGCAGCCGAGTTCAGCTCACACTCGGGAAAACCAAATGGAGCTCATCAGACCTCCGCGTTGAAGCTAATGGTCCTCCATGTTGGTCTGTCACAGCACCAGGGGTCTGGATTAGCTCAGCTTTGAAGCGCCATGAGATCATGAAATCATGTTGGGTCCCTATTTTGTAAGACTTTGTATGTATGCTTGTGTGCAGATCCATATAAAGCACTCTGTAACCTTGTTTTGATAAGGGCTCTACAAAGAACTATTATTATTATCATCATTATTATTATTATTATTATTATTATTGTTCTTAAGAAGACCCTGTCCACCATGAAGAACCTCTTGCATTCATCTCACATCATTTCTTGCAGCAAACCCCCAGGAAACTCCCCAAAAAACCTGAATATGAAACTTGCAGCAGATTGATGTGAAGAACCAGCAGAAAGAGCTGAAAATAATTGTTATTCATCTTCAAAAAGCAGGATCTGTCATTGATTATAGAGACGTTTCCAGCAGGTCCTGCACATCCAAAGGCTGCTTCCTGTGATGAAACCAGCGCGGAGGCCGGAGGCCGGGGAGGGGCCCCGCCCACTCCCACGGCCCCCGAACACCACGTCTTGCATGTGAACACGTGAGCCGGGAACACACAGTCTCTCAAACACACACACACACACACACACGCGCAGAGGGCATCTCATGTCACAGAATCAGAGAAATGTCGTTTCCTGACATAAATATACATCTGCTGCTCCTCCTTTCCTGTTCCTCTTCCCCATCACGAGCGATAATGTTTTTCACATGAAACACACACACACACACACACACACACACACACACACGCACGCGCGATCTGACACTGTTGCTCCCTGCACTGTGATTCTGACCTCTTTGTCCTCCTCATGTATCTCACGCTCTCTCATGCGTTAACTCCGCGTCCCCTCCTTCACTGGTGCGACCGCGGTCACGCCTCTCCGCCGCGCTTTCACGCGTCCTTTTGCGTTGTGCGGCGTTGCGTTGTTATTGTTATTGTCATCCAGGGTTTGGCCTTCCACCTCCACACATGTTCCCAGTTACGTGCTCACAGCTGCTGCAGCCTCAGCGTCTTGGCAGGCCGACCCGGACGGCAGCGCTGAGATTTCAAAGGGTGTGTTTGCGCGCCGCCGGCAGTGTAGGGTTTGCGGCGCTGCGTTGTCCCCGGCAACCGCTGCTTCGTGTTCTAGAGCAGCCTCACAACCTCCAAACTTCTCAGACATTCAGCGGCTCGGAGGGTAAGTGGAGGAGAAGCGAGCTGCTCTGGTGTTTTGTTTGTACGTGGATGCAGCAGTTGGTTGGCAGAGTTCGGCCTCCTCTCATGTCTGTTTATGGGCAAACTATGCCAGCGGGGGGACGAAGCTGGACGGGGCGACGGGGCAACGGGGGGGCGCTGGTGGAGCGACGGAGGGAAGGGGATAGAAAATACCAGACAGGGGACCAAGTCACATGTGTGTTAGTCTCAAGTAAGTCTCAAGCCTTCAAGTCCCAAGTCAAGTCCAGTCAAGTCACCTTGTTTGACCCGCACATTCTGATCTTAATAAAGTTATCTGTCGCTTAACGTCACTGGCTAATTTATCCATTGCATCGTAATTACTGATATTCAGCAAAATACATGGAATCACGCTATAAAGTTATAAATAACTTTATAAAATGATTTATTTGTGGCTTTCAATGTAAACAAAACCACCCCTGCCTCACTCTTCCACAGCGCCGGCCTCCATTGAGGCCTCCATTGAAGATGACACGAGTCCCCATCTCTGGAAAACACGACGTGTGTGCAGTACAAGTACACCGTGAGATCTCACGTCGGGTGTTCAGTGACAACAAGCAGCAGCCGCATCAATATTCCAGTTAGTGCAAAGACGAGTGGAGAATCCCTCCGCCGGGATTAGAGCCTCCACAAGTGCAGATCCGTGTACATCCTTTCCATTCGGAGGCTCAGTGTAGCTGTCGTGCGGGAGCTGAAGGAATCAAGCGTGAATTATTTGATAAAAAATGACTCCTTCACTGGACGGCAGCTGGTTCTGGCTGAGCAAAATGGACTTTCCCGTTTAATGAAAAGCTCCGTCTCTTCGGGGATCCGTCCCCATAACGGTGCCAGACTCTTCAAATAACAATGTGAGCCCGTCGCTGACAAAAACAAACACTGTGTTTCTAACCAGGGTAGAACATGTACCGGACCGACTTCAGAGGGGCTCATTTACGCTGCAGAACTGTCAATATAAAGCTTGGATTGAAAAAAGTGCTGCCCTCCAGGAATGAGCAGCCCTGTTGTTTGGCTGAAGATGGTCTTAGCTGGCTAACTGTTAGCTAGCAACAAATATGTAAACATAGCTCCAGCTGCAGCTGCAGTGCACCTGGAACTGTCATTACTGAGCTAACTATGGTATTAGCCTGCTAATGTTTAGCTATGTGAATGGCACCCAATCAAAAGATCAATCAAAATTGAATGAAAAAAAAATGATGGTAAAATTAAATACCAAATATAACGTAATTATTTGCATGGGCACAAAATAAGACATTTCAAAAGTAAAAAGCTGCACACTATTCCAGTATGCCAAAAATATGGCCCTGCAGGTTCTAGGACAAAATCATTGGAAATTGGTGGTCTGAGGTTCCAGGCGCCCTCATCCAGCAGCCCCTCGGCACCCTGAACATAACTGTGAGGGAATGAATTTTTCATCGGATTTGCATTTTGAATGTTCACCTGGAATCAAATATGAGGTGATACAACGTTTGAGAATTGGTGGCCGAAGGCAGAAGCCGCGAATACGAGATGTAAACGTCCTCGGGTTCTGCAGCGAGGTTGGCCTGAATCAAAGAGGACTTCATTAGTGGTAATTCGGGGCCAATCTGACGATGCCCTCACATCTCCTGAACACCAAACACCTTCTGCTGGCTCGCACCGGATACGCAAACACACACTCCAGCTTTGTACTGGAGCATAAAATTATCATTTGTATTTCATTAAATGCAGTTAAGTTTGATTAATGGATAAAAGCATCTCACAACACTAATTAAATATTTACATATTCTTTGACACACTAGCAACTGTGCACAAACACACACACACACACACACACACACACACACACCAGTCTGTCATCACCTGTTAATCCGCCCCAGTCGATTGTCCCTCCTCTCGCTGGGCTCTTTACGTCTCTCTCCGTGTTGTCACGGTAACAGTGAGTCACCGGGAGTTTTTTGCGCTGCAGGATGAAGGATGGGGTCCCGGTCTGAGGCGTGGCCGTGGGAGGGGTCCCTGGTGGGGTTCCACACCATCCAGCTGGAAACACAACGTTGCTATAGGTATTGCAGCAGCATGACTGATTATTGCTGCCTGGAGACAAACAGAGCGCCTGTCACTTTGTTTCTGTGTGTGTGTGTGTGTGTGTGTGTGTATGTGTGTGTGTGTGTGTGTGTGTGCAAATACCTGTAATTTGAATCAACATGACACTCCGTGTTCGCTGCCTTCCTGCCGGCTGCTGCTGAGAGGCGTGTTGATGGATGAGAGCAGCTGGGAGAGGAGACAAGGAAGCAGGGAGATAAAGATGAGCCTGATACACCGCCAAAAGCGTGTGTATGTGTGTGTGTCTGTGTGTGTGTGTGTGAGAGCGCGCACGTGTGTTGTTTACACGTACTTTGTGAGCACTTGCCCAACAAGCAAATCCCCATCTTGTAAAATCATGATGTTGGAGGAAGTCTATGTAAAGTTCTCCAGTCCGCTGAAGAGACGCGCGCGCGCACACACACCCACGCACACACACATACACACACACACAATAGCGGTTGTTGATGGAACACCCTGAAGGATTTCCAAGATTAACTTTATAGATCTAGGTCGCTGCGGCCTCACAAAGGCCGTTCTGACTCCCTGGAGTTCCTCACAGCAGCCTGGAGGAGGTTTGCACACATGTGACAATGAAGGTTCACTTGGATGATGTTGTTGGAAGTTGGTGGTCTGAGGTCCAAGTCTCGACAACCTCACAAAACAGCCTTTCAGCTTCACTTGGAAGCAAATGTGAGGCGATGAAACTTTGCAGATTATATTTGACACAACTGACTTCCACTTGGATGGAATGGTGATGCACGTGGAGCTTGGTGGCCAAAGGTCAATGTGATGTTGACCCTGAAAACACATTCTAGCTCCTCGAATGTGGCATCTCCGGAACAGCTCATACAAAAGTCTTCAATCTGGCAAAGATGTTTCACTTGGAATCAAAGATGAGATCATTGGACTTTGAGGGGCAAAGGTCAATGTTACGCTGACCTCATGTTCTTCTATGATTGACCTTCTCTTTGACTCGAGAATGAACCCACAAAGCCTGTTTTTAGCCTCCTGAACACGATGTGTGACCACGGCCTCGAGGGATCGAGCTCACGTTTGGACCAAACGATGGTAAATTGGTGGCCAAAGGTCGTGGCATTGTTGACCCCCAAAACACATTCTAGCTCCTTGAACGTGGCATCTCGAGAACCACTCAAACAAAAGTCTCGTCGAGAGGTTCGAAGGGACCAAAGATGAGATGAAGGTCAATGTTACGGTGACCTCACGTTCTTCTTAACATGATTGACCTTCTCTTGGATTTGGGAATGAATGCTCACAGGAAACATTTTCAGTAACTTGGAGGATTTTTATCACAATCGTTCACTTGGACTCAAAGATTGATTGACCAGATTTTGGTGTTCAGAGATCAGATCTGAACGTGGCGTGTGAAGACGCCCTCAAGGAATTGAGCTCACGTTTGGCACCTTTGGAGCAAACGATTGGAAATTGATGGGCAAATGTTCCCACGTCAACACTGCAAACGCGGCGCATCACCATCACCCTTTATACTTTCAGGAAGCTCTTCGTTAATCTGCGAGGAATCCGAGCGAACGTTCCGTCCTCACAACTTCAGCAAAGCGTGAGTGTGTCAGAGGACTTTGGGTCCGAGATCAACACGTCACATGACATAATTACTGGCTGAGCTGAAGTCCAGCCAAACTGGCCGATGGGAGCTCAACGCCTCCGACATTAGAGCACCTCAGACCTCCGTAATCCTCTGCTTCAGGAAAACATCTCAAAGTCTGATATCTGCCTCAGAGGCTGAGCAGACTTTTTCATTTGTCTGTCATTTTTTCTGACAGGGTCTTAAAAATCCTGTCATAATCTGCTTTTACCCGTCACTTTCATTTTTGAAATGATAATAATGACATATTCAATGGCATTTAATTTTGCGGCATTTGCGGAAATTCAAAGTTCAAACTTCCCACTCGGAACTCGGAAATTCCAACGTCTGAGTACAAATGGAACGCACCATTGGGACACAGCCAATGAGGCCATGCATCAAGAGGGACAATAGCTAATTAATATGCTCACTCGCCCCCCAGTGGCCAGTGGTATGAATTGCAATCTGTCAAAATGACAGATGGCCTTCAGGTTTTTCCGTCACCGTTTAAAAAAAATGGTCAATGACAGAAAACATTTGGTTAACGCGACCCCTGATCTGCCTCCGTCGTAGAGAAAAAGCCTGTGTTCAGCGAGTCTCGCCTCCCGCCTCCTCTGGAGTGAGTCAGAGTTGTAGGAGTTGGACCGCCGGCTTCCACCACCAAAGAGTCTGACTTCACGAGGTCGAATGAAACACCTTGTTAAGACGTCGGAAACGCTCGTCAGTGATCAGTCACAATAGACGGAACCGAGCAGCCGGCTGGTGCAGGAAGGAGCAAACGTCAGGATGCCCAGAAGAGGCCAAACTCAGGAACAATATTCCCACTGTCACACCCACATGGAAACCCCCGTTGAGGGGATGACGCAGAGGACCCCCGCCCACCACCCCCCCGCCCCCCAACACACACAGAGACGGAAGCACTCATTAACCCGCAAAGCTCCCGATCGTGCCCTGGTTTATGGGGTTACCATGGCGACTGTTGTTTCACGGGAGCGAGAGCGTCTGGTTAAATAGCGGGGTCAAGCGAGGGTCCGTCTGCTGAGGACACAAAGGGGGGCTTCATGCCCGGGGGTCCTCATCCATATCTATTCTTATATGTTCTCATTCTGAATCCAATTGTTTGTGACTATTTGGAAGTTGAAATATTTCCTGATAATAAAATGCAGCTCCAAACCTTACAAGCCCTCTGGAAGTGATTTTCCCACAGCGGGGGGGGGGGCGGGGGGGGCGCTGGTGCTTCTGATATCATTTCTGTTTTAACCCTTAAGAGTTCCTTAAAAGAACTTTGTCAATCGTCCCTCAAGGCGAAAAACGTCCCCTCCCTAAAAACTGCTGTAAAAACAACATATTAGCATTTTTGTCGCTCTTTTTAATCAACTTCAGCCTGAAATATATGTATCAAATGTTCATTATTTGGGGGGATTTTAACCCTCTAAATGCCAGTTTGTTTACGTAACTCCACAGTATTTAAAAAAAAAACAAAAAACAAAAACGTAGTTGCTAGTTTTAATTGAAGAACGCACACCAGGATTTCACATTTTAAAGAACAAAAATCGTCCCCAGGAACTATTAAGGGTTAAAGCAGATTGAGGAAGTTTCCAAAATGAACTCGCTGACATGGAAGTGCTGATATATTTAGAAATGTTCTCGTCTTCTCTCTGCAGCAACTCACCAAGATTAATTATTACTTTCAGTCTTTCACTCATTAAACGTAAAACCTAAGCGTATTAAACCCAAACACATCGGTTCAGAGCGGAGCTGACGGACTTTGGCGCGTCACTGTGACAGCGGCACCATGATCGTCCCGACCTGCACCTTAAAGCTGCTGCTGTATGAACAACTTACATAGTTTCTTTATCGTAATTGTTTTTTTTTAATTTTTTTAAATTCATTTAACCAGGAGAAAAATCCCATTGAGATTAAGAACCTCTTTTTTCGAGGGAGTCCTGGCAAACATAGGCAGCAGCAAACGCCAAACAATTACAAAGTTACACAGTGAAACCGTCAAAACTGTTCAAACCCAAACAAAAACAACTAAAGTTATCAGTAAATTACGAAAAACAAGTGCATGTTGCGGAGTCGGCTCGAAGAACTCTCTGCTTCAATTTAAAAACCCTCATTCAGGTTCATTCTGTTCGCTTCCAGTCTTTGTGCTAAATATTCCGTGAATAGAACAGAAGGTGCAGAAAAGCCCTTTTACTCGACTCAGAAATCAACACATGAGGCACATATAGTTTGTATAATAATATTCAATTTTTTTAAACCCCTCATCTTCCCCCTGGTTCCTCCTTCTCTAAGGTGAACATGTGATGATGTCTCCTCCTCTCAGGATCTTCACATCAGAAGGAAGATGAATTAGTGTTGTGTTCATGTTCTCTCAGCAAGGACTCTTGGTCTTTGGAGTCCAGGAACTCCTTGTAAACATGGCCAAAGGCGAGAGCAACACCACACCACACTTTTACACTTTTACAACGACTTTGTTTCCACTCAGTCCATATTGGGGTTAGTGAAACATTGTGAATGAGGTGTTTCCATGGTGATCAAACAGGGTTGTTCCTGTCTCCATGGTGATTGTAATCAATGGTGATATGGCGATCAAAGCAGCCACGCACGGAGAAGGTCTGCTACAAACCCTGCTTGGCGTAACTTTGCGCTCCCCTTTTTGTGGATCTGTCTATCCCGCTACTTTCTAGCGTCTCCAAATGCCAGGATGTTTGTGTCTTTCATCACACTGAGGAAGTGATTGGTTTCCTCCTCACTCCAAAAGTACTTCCTGGACTATGAAATATGAGCATATTCCACTTATTCAAATGTGTAATTGGTGTTTAAAAGGCCGCTTACAACCGGGTTATTGCTGATATTGCGCTGATTGACTGCATGCAGACGCAGCCTCTGACCTTGGATGCAGGAACAACCCTGTTTGCTCACACATGGAAACTGCTTATTCCCAGTGTTTCTCTGACCGGAATATGGACCTTAACCCCAGTATGGACTGCATGGAAACGTAGCCGGTGATGGTTCCACCGTCACTCCGCCAGCTGTGCTTCCTAAACGTTCCTGTCAACTCTTTAAAACGAGAAGTCCGATGAAAAAGTCTGCTCCTCCGGGCCGGCCTCCAAACACCTCCGACTCTGCACTCGCTCGCCCCGCTGCCAAACACCAGCTGAGCGTCTCCGTGTTTCTGACTGCGAACACGCTCGTGATCGCGCCGTGACTCAGCACGCAAACATCCGAAGGCTTCCAGGGACGCGTCGCCTCAGCGGCGGCGCCGCCACGCAGCAAACACACCAGGAAAATATTATCTCTGCTGTGATTGTTAACAGCAGCCTCCTAAAACAACGGCTGCTGCCAGCTGCCTACTGGAGGCTCGGAATGTGAGAGCGGACCCTCTTACTGTTGCCGTGGGTGACGGGGGGGGGGGGCAGAATGCTTGTTTGGAATTGGGGAAGAACAATAAATTCTGATGGTGTTCGGCTCTGTTTGAAGCTAACGGAACGTTCAGCCCCGTTTGCAGCCAAAACAGTCTATGAAGTATAAATGGATTAACAACGTCGTCATGACGATCATCACAGTACACAAAGCCTGAAATAATCTAATCACGGAGCTTTTTCTAAAATAAATACATCAGATAAATTCACAATAAAATGTGCAAAATTTGAACTTTTCACAATAAAATGATAGTGATGATATTGTAACACAATAGAAAGAGCAGCTGCTTCATTCTTTATTATTATTATTTAGTTATTATTTATAATTATTGTTTTTTTCTTTTTTTAATTGCTTTTTGAATGTATGCTCTTATAAATTTTTCCTTTAAAACATGCTTTTATTCATGGAAAGGTGACCTTGGTTGACCTGAAAGGCACCATCAAATAACATTAACATTAACAATGATAATAATAAGAATTATTATTATTATATTAACAACAACAACAATAATAGCAATAATAATAATAGCAACAATAATAGCAATAATAATAATAATAATAATAATAACAATAATAATAATAATAATAATAATAATAATAATAATAATAATAATAATTTGTTTTCCTTTTGTGACATCAGAATATTTTAGAATAGATCAGTGTAAGATCAATTTTGGTCAATTTATACAATTAAAAAAAACTATTGAAAAATATACAAACAAACATTTTGCAGCGATTTAAAACTTTCCATAAAACTTGATGTCTTTAAGATAATTCTAACGATCAAAGTTCCAAACTGTTTTTGAAAGTGGCCTCCTCTGTAATTACGCGTTTGTGTGTGTGTGTGTGTGTGTGTGTGTGTGTGTGTGTCTGTCAGCAGTGTGATGACAAAATGGTCTACTTGCATAAAAACAATTCAGCAGTTGCAGCACCAGCCACAGAGGAGCCCAGTGCATTGTGGGGGCTGAGGAACGTAAACACAATCAAACCAATAAGTTCTGGTGAAACACAGAAAGAGACGATGAGTGACTCACGGCTATCAGATCTCCGTCCCCGCCATTATTGTCCTCACACACACACGCACACACACACACGCACACGCACACACACACACGCACACACACACACACACACACACACACACACACACACACACACACACACACACACACACTTGGATCCAAAGTGGATATAATTGTTTCTGGATGTGAGGAATGGAGATCATTTCATCATCCGGCGAGCAGAGGGGAACCATCGCGGCCTCCCGCCTGCTCAGACGTGACCCCACCGCCGCCTCCGACGCCGCCTCCGCCGCCGCCTTTCTGACTTTGCACTTGGTGGCGAGCAGCGCAGGAGGCGTTTGACCTCCCGCGCCGCCGTCGCCGCCACAAGCAACACGCGTTTCTTTGTGGGAGGAGCCAGGAGAAGCAGCAGCTGGTGATGGAGGGTCAGCTGAGTCACTGTTAGAGGTGCGGCGCCACTAACACCGCCCGCCCCTGCAGCGCCGCATCAAACACACCCAGCCTCCTGCACGCCTTCACCTCCCTCCTCCCGAAACATACACACATACTGAAGCAATTGTTGCCCTCTGACACACACAGACAGACACACACACACACACACACACACACATCGTACCTCTGAGATCTCCAGATATGATCTCAAGATGTGTTTGACTGTGAGAAATTAGCGAACTCTTTGAGTCTCGCAGATGAAGATCTTGCGCTGTGGGAACGAGACGAGCGCTGGAGCGCGGCCCTGAAGAAGCATGGGATTATGGGGGATTGTTGGTATCTGGGTTCCATCTGCTGCGGAGCGGCTGCCACCCGGCCCTCCGTGTGCGGTGGCTCTCTCGGGGGTGGGCGGGGCTCAGAGTGACTGACTATCACACTGACTCAGAGAAGGTAGTGTGGGGGGGGGCGGAGTCACGCCGTCTGCTGGCGGGCGACGGCAATGGCCGCCATGATGGAAGCATGTGAGCACAACAACAAAGTGTGAAGGAACTTAAGGAACTCCCAAAGGTTTTGTGAGAGGAACCACCTGTGATGCTGCAGAGCTTCTCAGGAGAACCTTCACACTTGCAACTTGTTGGTTGGCTAAACAGAAATATCGTTATAAAATGATTTATTTATCGCTTTCTATAGAAAAAACCCACCTCTGCCTCACTTTTCATTGATCTCATTTCAATCAGTCCAGAGTCTTTGACTTCAAAGTCCAAGTTGAGCCTCAAGTCTTTCATTTTTTGTCAAGTCAAGTCACAAGTTAACAAAACACCGACTTGAGTCGACTCGAGTCCAAGTCACGATGACTTGAGTCTCTCAGAAAAGTTCCCTGTAGAACATCTGCTGAGGGTTCTTCTGAGTAGAACATTTCCCTCGTCGGACCTGTGAGTGTAGATTAGAACTCAATGGAGAACACGCCTGCAATGGTGGTTTGAACCTTTATACCTTTAAAAGAGCCTTAAATAGTTGGTGTTCTGTCTCCACTACAAATGGTTCCAAAGGGTTCTTCCCCAGAGTGACGGGCTTCTACCTAGAACCCAGCATTTGGAAGCAGTTCTCTGTGAGGCTGAGAGGAGGTTCTTGGAGGAATGCGTTCTCAACACAGAGTTCTGTGAGAACATCTCATCTGATCACAGGAGTGAGAAACACATCACTGAGAAGGCCGGAAATGGGTCTTCTGGAGATGGAACTAGAAAAGGTTCTCCAATGGGTACAAGCTTTGCTTTAGTGGGTCCTTTTATGAAAACCATTGGATCTGCAACTGTTGTCCTTTATTGATTATTATTTATTGTTTATGTTGAACTTTTTCAGATTCCTCTGCTGCCAAATTCCTCCACACACACCTGATTCGGATTCGGATTCATGTACTCACTCGTGCTTCGTCCCACTGGGTTCTCCTGGCTGAAGTGTTGGGGGTCCCACAAGAGTGAGCGGAGCCAAATACTCACTTGTGTACAAAGTAGTGGAAGGTTCTCATCCCCTCACGAGTTGCTGAGGAGGCGTGGCCCGAGGTGATTGACATGTGACATGACACAGGTGGATCTCTGGGAAGGGGAGTCCAGAAACAGACACGCAATTATTATTACTGCAATTTTTGTTTTAGAGGAAAAAATATCACAAAACCCACTGCAAAGAAATCCTCTTCATGGTTCCACCTCTACCCCGAGCTTGTCTGCAGGTCCATGCCGACCCCAGCTGACACTGGGCGAGAGGCTCGGCCAACACCAGCACTCGCCAGACTATCACAGGACGCACAACAAAGCAGAGATCTTTGAGATTGTGACTTGAAAGAAAACAAATGAAGGTTTCTGAAGAACACAATTACGAACTTTCTTTGGGCTGGAGATGAGAACTTTGATTGCACTCACATGTTTGTGTGTTAGACAAAGCTGGGTGTGTTTATCTGAGTAAAGCGTGAGATGACAAAAGCTCTGGCTGACCTCTTTAATCAAAATAATACCATGGATTTTTTTTTTTTTAATGGTTTACCCATTCAGAGATGTTCCAATGACACATGGTGGTTTCGGGGAGACTTACATTCACCAACTATTTGTTGGCAGACAGTTTGCCACTCGACAATGTGGTCAGCGGTTTTGGTCTCAACACATCAGGCAGTCGGCTGCCAAATCTGGTCACTTTATGAGAAAATCGGTGACTAAATAGTGACATCATGCACCCTTTGGGTCAGAAATTACTCACAAATGTTAAGATGTTTCTGTTTATCTACATTTAAAATCATTATTTTAGAAAGGGCTCCATTATCTCATGGTCAGCTTTAATGAAACCACTATTTTATTTCACTTGTTTAGCACCAAACCTAGAACGAAATTGAAGTCAGAGCACTTGTCATAACTTTTTGTACATTTATACGTTTAAGAGACCCAATGAATTTCCAATGTACAGGCAGTGAAGAGGAAAAACTCCCTTTAACTGAGGAAACCATGGCACAGAACCCGGAGGTGAACCGTTCTGGCCAGTAATGGATGACACGGTTCCTTCCTCCAGGGATAACAGTTGTACTAAAGGCCATAAGGTTGTTGTATTTGCAGTTTGATGGAGGGCCGGTCTGTTTGGGTCGCTGTCGGCCCGGCGGGGTTTGCAGTGGAGGCGATGGGAAAAGGCTCCACCACCATCCAAATAGGATAATTGCAGCTTCGTGTGACGCCGAGAGGCTTTTAAATTTGTATCCAATTTCATGAAGCT
>CAESWR010001304.1:177519-187747 GCA_903171835.1 Mullus surmuletus
CGGGAGGAGCGGATTCATTCTGCTGCCTGTAATTGGACGGCCAATAATGGCAAGCGGGGAGGGGGCGGGGCTTGATGGGCCGGCAGAGTTGTGGTGGAGTGATGGTGGCTGCTGCTGCTTCCGATGCTATATTAGAATATTTGTATCAGCAAATGGCTTCTCCTGTTTGTGTGATCTAACGTATCTGTCTGTCTGTCTCTCTGTCTGTCTCTCTGTCTGTCTCTCTGTCTCTCTGTCTGTCTGTCTGTCTGTCTGTCTCTGTCCGTCCCTCCTGCAGATCCCCAGCTCAAGGGTATAGTGACCAGGTTATATTGCAGGCAGGGATACTACTTGCAAATGAATCCCGATGGCTCTCTTGATGGGACCAAGGATGACAGCAGTAATTCCTGTGAGTACCTCAACCTCTCTTGCCCTCCCTCGTTCTCTCTCGTTCTCTCTCGTTCTCTCGTTCCCTCGGTTTTCTGTGATGGAAGGTGAACAGATTTTTTACTTGGACTTGAAAACTTTTATCTTGAACATGTTAGTGAACACAAAGAAAATAAAATGAAATTAAGAGATAGACAATATTTAAAAAGATGGTTTCACGTGCTTTTTAGCAAGTTGATCTACATCATCCGCATCTATATCTACATGTGTAACAAGTTGCCCCCAAGGACCACATCAGGTGACCGCGAGCCTGTTCTGCGTTTTTAATCACACTTTTAATCCTTAAGAGTTCCTGGGGACGTTTTTGACCATTTAGAGGGTCAAAATCCCTAAAGAATATTTGCTATGTATCTTTGCTGATTAACAAGACTGACTCATTTAAAGTTGGAAAAAATATGAATATATGATATTTTTACAGCAGTCTTTTGGAAGGAGACACTTTTTGTCCCCAGGAACTAATAAGAGAGTTTGCTATAAAAGTCTGTCTGAATGCCTCAAATTCAATGTTGCTGCTAATCATTGACCATCTGAGGCTCTAATAATAATAATAATAATCATGAAATTTGACATTCAGGGTTAAGACCAGAAATGGGATTGACATCAAGTGTAAATCCTTTATCTTTCTGCACTGCAAACATCCGCCAACACGTTTGCCATCACATCTTCACACGTTTGAGCTTCTCTGTGCAGAGAAAGACAAGTTTCCCTTCCAATTCCAGCCATATTGTCCAAATATTGCCCCTATTCATCACTTTGACCTGAACGAGAAGATTTCCGGTTTAAAAATACCAGCGCGGCCCCGATGGCCGCTGCCCCCCCGCCCTCGTCCCCGCTCTCCTAATTCTTCACCCTTTAACTGCGGCTGCAGAATCACACCGATTTTGGTCCTTCTCCCCAGACGGCAGGTGGAGCAGGAAGCGGCGGCTTAATGGGGAGAAAAGGGTATTATTAGCTGGTTTCTGCCACGTCTCCCCCCACTGCGCTCGCGGCTAGCTGCTTAATTTGATTCCAGAGCTTGATGTTAGCGCTAGCCTGACACTCCACATTGTGTCACTTACCGCTGTCAGTGCCGGGAGATGTGGCACATGTCACATCGCATCGGCTGAAGGGGCCTTAGTGGCGCAGCGGGCGAGCGGCATCCGACATATTTAACATTGTTGAAAACTTCCAGCTTCAAATCAGGGCTCGACACTCTTAAAGTAACATTGTATTAGACGGCTGGTTCATATATTCCTACATGAAGGTGTATGAGCTCCTCACCATCAGTGAGCTTCATCAGCAGTGACTTTTCCTCCACTGCGTCCCGTGAGCCGAGTTCCAGCCCGGTTTCTCTGTTGCAGAAAGTAGTTCCTCTAGTTGCTGGAGTCACACCGATAAAGAGTTTGGCTCCAAAAAACAACATGCGTTCAAAAGAGTCAAACATTTGCATCACCAATTCTTGGCTGCAAACAAGTACTTCCTTGCAATCACCCGGCACTATTTTCCCTCCCTTCATATCACTGCACACACTGTCATCAGCTGTTTCACAGCGTTTACATGCTCGGAAGGAGACCACTGCGACACCTCTCTCCTTCTCCTCCTTCCTGCTTCAGCTGATGATGGGGACGCGCAGTGATACGAAGGGAGGGAAAATAGTGCCGGGTGATTGCGAGGTCAGACTTCTTCACGGCAAAGAATTGGTGATGCAAATGTTATTTTTGCATGATATTTTTTGGAGCAAAAATCTTTATCCAGCAACTCCATGGAACTACTTTCTGGCAACACCAAAACCGGGCCGGAACAACCGGATACAACTTCATGAAGAGAAATCACAACTAGCTCTTTAAAGTAACATTTTATTAATTTGGCCCAAAGCCACCGTTACACCGGTGGTCGCGCAGCAGGTAGTCCCGCCCCCCCATCGACCCCTTGGAGGCAAAAAACATGCCAATACCAATTACTTGTGGGGTCACCAGAGGTCGCCATGCACGCTCCAAACAATAACCATTACCCAGCGGCCACACGCGGCCGCAACAAAAGGGCCATTAGATCCACCGTGCATTGATGGTGGCCCCCAATTACATCATTACCGATTTCATTACCAGGTCCCGCGCTCACCGCGGCTGCGCTGGACCGCTCACGCTCGCCAAGCGCACAGCAATTCATCTTCAGAGATGACCTAAACGCAGCGGCTAGCAAGTGTATTATCTGTGCTTTGTGCGGCTTTAATGATGGGCAGCAAGCAGCGGGATGATGGATTACACCGGCCCGCTTCAATCTAATATGAACGTAATGGTTGAATCTGTCTGCCCTGTTTGATGATGTTTTCATGTGTGCGCGTGTGTGTGTGTGTGTGTGTGTTTTGCAGCTTTATTCAACCTTATTCCCGTGGGCCTCCGAGTCGTCGCCATTCAGTCCGTGAAGACAGGGTTATACATCGCCATGAACGGGGAGGGACATCTGTACACATCAGTAAGCAGACTCATTCTTCCTCCACTATTGTTGCATTATCTCTCAAAATGCCTCCTGATGTCGTTGTTGTGTGTGTGTGTGTCTTTGTGTTCAACACACAAAAAAGAATCTCGTCAATTTCCAAGGTATGATCCTGTTTCCCACACACACACACACACACACATGGATATTTACCACGTTCGCACCAGAATAATTGCATTCCCGCGAAGGTGAGGGATCCCATTAAGCAGAAATTCATGCATAAGGATTTCTATTCATCAGCCCTGAAAGCCGCCCAGAGTTTACATTCCGTCTACAAAACATTTAGGCATAATAACCGCGGAGTAACGCCGCCGCAGAGTGTGTTAGCACGTATCAATCTTTGGCTCCGTCGCAGCCGTGAAGGAGACGGATGTGTGTGTGATCCAGCTGAGAAACGCCCGAGAGCAAAGTCGTCTGGGTAATGTCACACACACACACGCACACACACACACACGCACATTTCATTAAATAATACTGCATTTCTTTATTGTTTGTACTTATTCTTGTCCGGCTGTACGTTGTTAGATATTAGATGTGCTGAGAGAAGCAGCAACAAAACTACCTGTCGTGACTCAAAGTCTTTTTTATCACAGAATCAGTGACACACAGAGTGTATTGACCAATTGTTCTGCTAATGTTAACCCTTAAGGGTTCCTGAGAAGGATTTTTGTCCAGACCACTTTCAAGCCATTTTGGATGAAAATAGCTAATTCTTTCTAAAGGATAACTAACTAGTTAGAACAAAATTGCAAAAAAAATCTGAATGCCTCAATTCCAATGTTGCTGCTAATCATTGTCCAGCTGAGTCTCTAATAATAATAATAATAATGATAATTCCATCCTCCTCGGAAATGCATTTTATGGAAATTATTTGAGGTTTTGTTTTTTTCTTTAGTTAAAATACTTTGGAGTTATGTAAACAAACTGGCATTTAGAGGGTTAAAATCCCCCTAAATATCTAATATTTGATATATATATATTTCAAGCTGAAGTTGATTAAAAAGATTGACTCCTTTAAAGTGGAAAAAATACTAATACACGTTATTTTTACAGCAGTTTTTAGTGAGGGGACGTTTTTCATGCTGAAGGACGAATGAGAACGTTTTTTAAGGAAATCTTAAATGTGATTAAATGGTTCCGGGAACGTTGGCGTAGCTTTGGCTCACTTAGCTAGCTAACACAGCATCACAAACTGCTGGTGTGTGTGTGTGTGTGTGTGTGTGTGTGTGTGTGTGTGTGTGTGTAAAATCATGTCAAAATGGTTCTTTACTCTTTTCAGTTGACGTAACTGTGATTGATTTCAGGGTTGAACAAGTAATTAGCATAAAACCGAAAAATAGAGACGATCATGCAAACTGTGCATCAAAAGTGTTTCTCTGGGATGTTTAGTCCATCAAAATAACACCTATAATCTCAGAGAATATCTGTGATTATGTGAGATTATGAAACGTTTCCACCGTTGGACAGAGCGGCTCTTTGTTTGAGTGGCAGCTTCACCTTTGACTCGGTGCAGTTAGTGAGACACACACACACACACACACACACACACACACCAGTCACTCAAAGCACTCAGCCGCGACTGCGTCCGAGCCGTCGCGCTCCTCTTCCTCTCTGCTGCCTCGACGCTCCTAATCCTCGGAGTGCCGAGCCGGAAGCGCAGTCTTCCTTCTCATTCATTACCTCCGAGTTTCCGAGAGGCTCCTTCGACTGCACAAAGCAGCGGTATTCCCCTGGAATTCTCTAATGCTTAATCACTGCTTGACTTAAGCCAGGAAATGAAATTCATTCGGGGAGGATTGACCCAGAATCCTATGGATTTTGCTCAGGAATTGCCCAGCCTGGGATTATGAATTAATTCATACTCCAGCCGCCCTTCGCCGCACACAGGAAGAGCTCATTTAACCATTTGTTGATTGCACTTGGTTTGACCTCTGGCACAAACGGGATTTTACACTGGAAACATGATCGCAACGCTTTCTAGGAACATTTGTTCAGCTGATGTGACGTTAGCAGCCGGTCGTCTCCGAGGCCTCCAGGCGTCTCTTGGCGTTTAATTAAAACATCCTGATTGTTATTGACGAGTAACGTCTGCAGCCGCCCAGTAATCAGCTTCAATGACACAAAATTGCATCATCGTGTTTTAGCTTTTCGGGTGGATTTTAAACACAGAAGATGAGGGACTCTTCCTCGGTCCCCGGCCACTGCTGAGCTTTCATCACTTTTTGCATTCAAAAAAGTTTAGAGAAAGTTTTCCCCCATCTTTTTTTTCCTTTTATCGACGAGCAGCTGATTGTTGGTGTGTTCAGCCAGTAAAGGGTCTTTACTCACCCGATTTTTTGTCCGGCCTAAAGCAGCAATCTGTAAAAACAGGTGTGTGTATTTGTCGCCAACTAGTGGTGAGTGTGCATATGTCAGCGCTGGCTTGTTGGGAGACTGTTGTGAAACTATGGTGTCCTTTGAGGACCAAAAGGAGAAATGATGAGGACTGCAGAGCATCCTGTCTCTCCTGCTTCGACTACGACTGTTTCCTTGTTACTTCCTACTTCTACTATGACTGTTTCCTTGTTACTTCCTCCTTCTACTACGACTGTTTCCTTGTTACTTCCTGCTTCTACTACGACTGTTTCCTTGTTACTTCCTCCTTCTACTACGACTGTTTCCTTGTTACTTCCTGCTTCTACGATGACTGTTTTCTTGTTACTTCCTCCTTCTACTACGACTGTTTCCTTGTTACTTCCTATTTTTACTCCGACTGTTTCCTTGTTACTTCCTCTTGTGTTTCCACAGTTGATAACATGGTGGCAACCAGCATTCAGGTGCATTATTGCCACAGGTGCTGCAGAGGTGCATTGTGGGTGCAAGTTTGCCCTTCTCAGCTACCGTAGAAACATTGTGGAGCCAAGATGGCCGCTGATGGAGCTCTGGGGGCTTTTACATGGATCATTCACTATTTAGATTGACTTTTTAATGTTATATTTAATGAAGGAAAATAAATACAAATCATGAGTGCACACACGCTGCCTCCCTCAAAAGCCTCCCAAAGAGCAGAGTGGTGAGGAGATAACGAGGGCATTCTTATTTGATCTCCTTAAGACTCGGCTCATTTGGCGGCACGGAGGAGGGACAGCCAATCACGTCGCTCCGTGCTGCGGCGGCTCTGAATGCGACCTCACTCACACTGTCGCTCCAAACCTGCGGCCGGACGGTCACGTTCGGCTCCTTGTCGGCTCGGAGCGTCCGTGCTGCAGCTCCCTCATTCTCCACGCGGCGCCGTTGGACGATTGCTGCCGCCTCGACTCCCTCCGCCACCGCCGTCACCGCCCCCCCCCCGCCGCCGCCTCCTCCACCCTCAGAGTGTTTATGTTGCCTCGCCAGCAGAAGTGTTGTGAAGTGGCGGCGGTTGAGGTCAGAGCGCCGCGTTCCTCCCCGCTCCTTCTCCTCGCTTCCATTTGCAGCTTATTTCTGTGCTAATGGAGGTTCTGATCAGAGCCGGGCCATCACGCCGCCCACTCGCAGCTCTCTTCTTCTTCTTCTTCTTTTTTCTGCTCCTTAGTGTGCGAATCACTCGGCTAATGGCAGCCTTGGAGGATTTTCTTCATCCTCCTCCGTGCGCCGCTCGTCAGTAAGCAAGCTCTCCTCACATTATCACTTTGTTCCCGCCTAAGTGAGGAGCCGCCGGCCGACCTTTCCTGCCCATTAGCCGCGTTTGATGGCGGCGCGCTGGCGTTTCTCAGATGCTCGAAGGTTGTTGTGTAAAAGGGAGGACAAACTTCACAGCAGCAGCAAAGCAGCCAGTACGCTGGAGGCGGACAGGCGCTGAATAGCGGCGTTTTCTGTTTAGCGTGATCGCCTTGCTGAATATTCAGTGTGGGACGTTTCCTCCTTCCTGTGGGCGGAGCCTATTCAAACAGACTGATGTCTTTTCTCCCCCTTTAAAGCAGCAGTGTGTAAAATCAGGCACCAACTAGTGGTGAGTTTCTATATGTCAACGCTGGTTTGTTGGGAGAATGTTGTGAAGCTACGATGTCCTTTGAGGACCAAAAGGAGAAGTGGTCAGAGCATTCTCTCTTCCTGCTTCTACAACCACTGTTTCCTCGTACTTCCTGCTTCTACGACAACGGTTACCTCGTTACTTCCTAGTTCTATTACAGATGTTTCCTTGTTACTTCCTACTTCTGCTTTGACTGTTTCCTCGTTACTTCCCACTTTACCTACATCTGTTTCATTGATGAAAATTCCTATTACTAATACATTTCCAACTTTGAAAATTCCCAGAATTTTGCCAACCTAGTAACAAACGCTAAATCTTCATTCATTCAGTAGATCAACATCAACACGTCTACAAGCATGCGTAGTTTTGAATCTTAATTTGGTGTCTTGGTAAATCATCCGTTTGTTTTCCTCCCTCCGTGTCCGGGGTTTTATTCCGGAGCTCCGCGCGGTTCTTCAGCGGATGCAGGGGATCAAAAGGAGCGTCCCGGTCTTTTCAGAAAATAGATGGGAAGCCCATTGAAGGCCTCGGCTCCAGCATCATATTCTTTTGTGCGAGCCGGGCGAGGCACCGTGTGCCGCCGTGTGCCGCCGTGTGCCGCCGCCGCCGCCACAAAGATAGCATCAAAGTGACTGCGCGCTCGGCCACAAAGGACACGCCGCCCAACAAAGGGGAGTTCAATCATCTCGCCCCTTTTTTCAATCTGCAGCCTTTCTATCGGAGCCAATAAAGTCCTGGCTAATTTCTCCCCCCCCCTCCCCGAGCAGACCTTTCTTCTGAAATGTAATAAGAGCAGAGGAATTCTGGGGTTTGTTGCGGCGCGGCTCTGGCGAGCGTCTCGATAAGTGTGACGAGACTCCTCATGCAGAGACGGGAGGTGACTCATCTCATCAGGTGTGGAATCCTTTCAAGGCCTTTGAAAACTTTCTTTTGTTGCTTTTGCAAAACCCGACGTGTTTGTCAGCGTGTTCCAGAGCAAACGCGGCGAGCATTTTTACCCACATTTCACTTCTTCGTGCGAGAGACCTGTGGAAAGAGTTTTAAAATCTTTAATGTAGTCGAGTCTTAGCAAGCCGGACGACTGTTGCTGGGCGTCGACCTGGAATTAATATACATTAAATGGGTCTAGAAGATATTCAAATTATGCAATATTCACGTTGATGTGCGATTAAACACCTGAGATGAGGAGTGAACACACCGTTGTGACACGTCTGCTGTCTGTGGGACCTTCAGTGTTTCCTGGTTTGTGGAGCCGAACGTTCCACAGGAAGCAAACTTCCCCCACGACCGCCACCGCGTGTTTTCCTGTGCGTCTGACTCCGCCTCCGTCCGTCCCTCAGGCGTAAAGGTTTGGGCGTTTCACGCTCGGCTGCTCTTTCTCTTTGGATCCGTATCCCTCCTCCCCTCACTGCAGCCGAGTCCGTCAGCGCCGCCGTTACTTATCAGGCGCCTGCACTTGTTACTGTTGCCTTCTATGATCGTCAAATTGACTGGCTGCATGTCTCCAGAGGGCCTGCCGGGGACCGGACCCTCGGGAGGCGCCGTCCAGAGGCGCTCAGCTCACCTGGGCTCCGGCCCGGCAGAGGCTGGAGACGAGCGCCGGCCTCCGATTCCACCATCTGAGCGCCGAGAGGAGCCGCCTCCCTCGGCTCACATCAGTATGAGAATGAGAGCGTGCGTCTGGCGGAGCAGCAAAGAGCAGCTGGTTGAGGCACCGCCGCCGCCGCCGCCGCCGCCGCCTCCTCTGAGCGCTCAGGGCTCCCGGGCTGTTTGACTGTTTCTCGCCTGCTCGCCCTCGCGGGTCGCCGCGTCTCGCCTCGGCTCGGCGCTGAGCGGCCGTTTCTCCGCCTCGCGTTCATATTCAGGTGTCTTGGAGGAAGGTGGCCTTTCATTGTCTGGCGTTGATGAGACCTTTGGGAGGGAGATTGTGAAGTATTAGAACATTTCTAAAGGTCTGCTCACACATGCAGATTAGCTTTGAGTTTAATAACACAGTGAGACACAAAGTGAGAGAAAATTCCTGCAATTATCTCCTCATTTCAGAGGAAGCACCACAGCAAAGGTCTGCTGGAGCTCAGAGTCCCTCATGAGGAAGGTCTGCAGTTTCAACAATATGAATAAACAGCAGAAATGGGAAGAACCAGTGTTATTTCAGATTGTTTTGATGTCACCAGGCTGGTGGAAGGTTTCCAGTAGATTCTGATTTGACTTGAAAGGGATACGCTCACTTATTTTAAATTATTAGGGTTGCAAACTCCCGGGAATTTTCAAAGTTGGAAACCTTCCATGGGAATTTTTGAGAATAAGCCGGAATGTATAGTAACTGCATGTAGCTGCGCTTATCCAGGTATAAATATGCAACATGGTGGTTTGTTCTAAGCAGACATGCATGCAAACATGTCTAATGCAGTATTTTTAAATGACATTATAAATCATTTTCCAGGAATTTGGGTGAATTTTCCCTCACTGAGTCTAACTGTCATGAATGTAGGCATCAATATTTGTCAGAAACAAACAAACATGCAAATATGTCTGATACAACATTTATAAATGACACTCATCAGTTTCTACAACTGGAGAACTTTGATGGTTTCTTTCACAGAACAACAAAAACCATGAATGGTGAGAAATCAAAGAAGGTTCAGGTGTTTACAAAAGTCCAGACACATTCCTGATGTTCCCTCAGCTTCCCAGAAAAAGCCCCATTCAAACATGTCACGATATTTAGTGGAGCTTCTCTTTTCAACATTCCCAAACTAAAATTCCCATGTACATGTTCAGGAAACTTTCCTGAAATGTGCTGGAAAATGTCCAACCCTTTGCAACCCTAAAGATTATTGAGATATAAGTTTGAGTTTCACGTCGTCATGATTGTTGATCAGTTTCAGGAGCGGAACTACTTTGTGTGTTCAGAAAACCACCATTGTTGAGGTTAAACGTGTCAAACACGACATTTCTTGCCAAAAACCCCATCAAGGCAAAGTTCCGGCGCAGCCTCTGCTCTCCGTCCTGATGTGACCGTCAGTGACGGCGTGGAGCCCGAGAGCAGTAACGCAGCCATGAACAGCGAGGCTGCGAACATACGGAGACTAAATATAAACTCAAAGATTCCCGGCTCTGTGACACCAATAACAAAACACCTCCAGTGTCGAGGCACATGCGTGTGTGCGTGTGTGTGTGAGTGTGTGAGTGTGTGTCTGTCTTACATGCAGCCTCCGCGCCCAACAGATGGCTGCTGGTGAGCGTGTTTTCCTGGTGGCGACAGAGAACCTGCCATGAATGGAACGTTGGGACGCGATTGTGTGGACGAGTAACGGCGGAATAAACGCCGCCGACTCC
>CAESWR010001304.1:198534-220234 GCA_903171835.1 Mullus surmuletus
CGCTCACAACTTGATATCTTTGTAGTGTCAATAGATGGGGGAAAAAAACTATTTAATGCTCAAAAAAAAAATAAATCAAGTCGTTTTATTGTCATTTTCTTATATTTTCATGTCCAATGGAGGTAGCATGCTGTAACAACGTAACCGCTCAGGATCGGACAAAGAGATTTTCTTACAAATATGAAAAGTATGAATTATTTCTTGTATTTATAACATAAAATAGTTGAGAAATGCTTTTATAGTATTTTTCCTGCCATAATTTCATTAGTGTGTGATATGATGTAATTGAAACAGAAAAATTAAGTGTGTCAGTGAGCAAAGGGAAGTTCCCCTCCAACTGAAATTTTTACCGCATGTGTGTGTGTGTGTTGCAGATTTACGACGCCGAGGGGACGTTACAGCACTTTATCGATGGTAATGATCCCAGCAAGTCCAGCTGGATGCGCTACATCCGCTGCGCCCGCCACTGTGGAGAGCAGAACATGATGGTGGTGCAGTACAGGTGAGACACACCGGAAAAAAACACGCGCAGACATGATGAAATCAGTGAGAAGTAATGTTTACATTTGAGGATTCATTTAGTAAAACAATGTGGATACTTCTTATAAGCCCTGTTTCCGGCTGGCTTTAAGGTGTGTTTTGGGTGATGGGATTGCAGTGTGAGGGTGTGTGAGCACATGAACGAACAGGTGTAAACACACTCAGGAAACATTGAGGAGGGATTGTGATGGCTGGCTCGTTTCTTTTTCTGGTGAAATTGTCGACATTTCTGGCATTTGGGAGCAGGTATCGCTCTGCGGTTACAGTCCTCAGCGCTCAGTGGGTGCTGCGGTGAGCCCCTCCCCCGTCTCAGAGCGCTCTCAGGCGCTCAGTCCCACAGCAGTCAGAGTAGGGAGGAGACCCACACATTGACTTGGATGTATATAGTGCCTTTTATGAAACCGAGTGACCTTTGATGAATCACTGCATTTGACTCACAAAGCCTCAGTCACTTCATTCACCTGGGCCTCTCTGTGACAGGCTAAACATCTAGCAGTGGCAAAATAAAAAACAAAACAAATCAAGAACAACAAAAATAAGTTCATTTGTAGCTCTAAACAAATTTAGGGTTCTTTTTACTCCCCTTTCGTCTGTCCCATGTCATCATTCCTTTCCTACGGCACTCAGTACAATTACATGCCAATTGGCCACAGCAGGAAGACTGTTCTCCTCTGCTTTGGTCGCCATTGGACTTGTAGAGCACAGCTTCTTCCACCGCTTACAAACGCCAACAAAAGAACAGGCAAAAGCGCTGCTTATGGATGGCAAACATTTTCTCTTCTTTGATTATGCTTTTTTATTCATTCAATTTTCCCGCGAAAAGATAAGATCAGATCTCAAAGTGGACACTCATATTAATGCTGCAGGTGTAAACTGGATCTTCGTGATCACGTGTGTTTGGTGTCGCATTGATCGCTTTTTAGACAATGACCTCTTTAATTTTAAAAATATATTTAATTTGGAATGCAGAATAGAACCTTATTCATGTTCATCTGCTGATCGCATCACAGCACTGTGAGGGCAAAACAAACAATAATCTTAGAATTCCAGAGAATTCAAGAAAGTCAGCACAAAAGTCATGATGGACAGACTGCTTTAAGAGAAAGCAGTCAGGTGTAGTTGAGTTTCCTGTGGGAGAGAGATGCTCCCTCGCTGAGATCATGTCACCTCACATGACATCATGAAAGGAAACGTTGGCTTGGCATGAAAAGAAGTCAATCAGGAGGAGAAGGTGAGGAGGAGTCTGGGTTACTGGAGGACAAATAAAGGTGGCAGGTGTTTGAAGCGCCACATTCCAATCAGCTGAGCTGCTGCTGCTGCTGCTGCTGCTTCTGCCAGGAGGTCAAGCTTCGGTATCGGCCCGTGTGTTTGTCTTTACATGCTTATTGTTTATTTATGATTATTTACTGGCACAGACTGGTTTGTGCGGGAAACCTCCTGGCTGATTATCGTGACGGTGCAGCCACCTGCCAGAAACTGAAACTAAGCTGCTTTCATCTCTCAGAAAGTTATCACCAAGTATGTTTACATTCACTCAACATAACACCTGGTTTCTACGTCAGATTGAAGAAAGCAAGAACAAAAGAAAGCAAGTTCATTTAAAAAATCAAAAGTTGATAATAATCCAAAGTTAGCCCAGAGAATTTAATGATGTTGGCTTGAGCGGCAAAGGAAATTAGTTGCAGCTACAAAATATCTTCAAAATAATCAAGAAAACTTTGTGTTTGTCAGTGGAAAATAATTGGCCAGGACAACAATAACAGTTAACTTGTTTCCATGGCAACAACTTTCCAAAAACTACATTATGTTAGTCAGAATCACGTGAATATAATCATCAGAAACACACACAGATCAGACAGCGTTTTTGCATGATAGAGGCACAGAAATCCCTACAAGCGCATTGTGGTGTGCGAACTCACGTTAACCTGCAAGACGTCGCTAGTCTCATCTACTCTGGCTGTCGGGGGGATGACGGATGGCAGAGCATGGAGCTGATGCACAAATGCGAATCTCAAGTTTTTTTCCATAAAATGCAATTCAAGGAGGATTTTATGTTTAATGTTTATATCATTAGAGCCTCAGATGAGTCAGTGATTAGCAACAACATTGAATTTGAGGCATTCCTATTATTTCTGCAGTGACTTGAGTTGGTGAGTCTGAATCTGACATGAGTCAGAAAACATCTGGACAGAAAACGTCCTCAGGAACTCATAAGAGTTCAAAGTCACCTGTTGTCATCATGAATAATGTATTAGCTGAGCGCAAAGCCTCTAGCACTTCAGATCAAATTTGATCAAATTTGTTCGTGGCTAAAAGCAGCTCATGAAACTTTTGATAATGGTATTTCATTGTTGTTTTGTCGAGGTCATAGTTGGCGGTGCTAAATCCAATTGGATCAAATGAATGGAAAATAACCAAAATTAGACCATTTAAACATTTTATTTACTAGAATAAAAGAATGTATACAATAACCATGTCCATGAGTGAATATATAAAACCAAAGCTTAAAACAGAGCTTCATTTAACTAGGACTTTGGACAAAAACTCATTAAATTCATGTTAATAAGGTCATTAATCAGCAAATTTTGATTTTATATATCACTGAGATGAGAACAGAAACTAGCAAATGTTTCTTCATAAAATGTCAATTTATATATTTATCCCGACTTTTGATTTCATACATTACACAGGTTTTTAACATTGTAAGACGAGAAAAGCTGAAGAAACACTGGTTGTGAGATCATAAACTAGCAGAAAATGTAATTTTTTTGTATTTTTCAAGTGTAAGCTGTGAAAAACTCCTCATAAAATTGTGCAAAAGCCATTTTTGGTGGCTCTCTGCACATGCTCCTCGATCCAGTCGTACATCTCCCCCTGCTGTTTTAGCTTTAGCTCTCTCATCTTGTCCTCCAGCTTGTCATTGTTCTGGAAGTACGTGGACTTCAGGCTTCTAACTTCCTCTTCCTGTCCTTTCTTCAGACTGTCATAGTCTTTCTTGAAGGGACTTTTCTTGACCAGTTGGTCGATCATGATTTCATTGTGTCTCTCCTGCTGCTCCCTCACCTGCAGCATCTCATGCTCGAACTTCTCCCTTTTGGCAGTCACGTCTTTGATGACACTCTGTCTGAACTCGTTGTTTTCCTCCGCCTGTTTTCTGGCCTCCTCTTTCTGCCTCCTCAAGACCTCCTTTATCTGAATTTTCAGAATTGCCTCCTTTTCTCTCTCACCTTCCTCGATTTCATCTTGTTCCTCCTCTCTCTTCCTCTCATTGTTTTTCTCCTCCTGATCTTCGAACGGGTTATTTCCCGCTGCTTTCTCCCACCCAGACCAGATTTTCAGAAAATTAATCTTATTCTTCTTTTTCTTGATTTTTTCCTCAACTTCCAGCTCCAGTTCTCTCTCCTCCGTCGTGATTGTCCCCTCTTTGCTGTTCAGGATCTTCTGCGGTTCCTTTTGTATGAACATGAACTCCTCTGCCTTTTTAAACATGTCAGAGGTGTAGTAGCCTCTTCCGTTCCTCGCCACCATAGCCTCCACTGTCCTCAGCAGCCCTTTGACCTGCCCTCGGTTCTGAATGTCGGTGCTGTTGAAGGCCAGGTATCTTCCCCCACAGTCAGAGATCAGCTTCTTCAGGGTTTCGTTGCCCTCCTGCAGGTATTCTGTCAAATTTTGGTCTTGCAGCTCGTCACCTCTGGTGAACAGTAGGACGGTGAAGTCTCCAGCTCTTTCTCCAAAGAAGGTCTTGATGAGCTCCACGGTTTCCTTCTCCTCCGGTGTGAAGCGCCCAATCGACAGCACCAGTAAGAAGACGTGCGGCCCGGGAGCAAGCATGCTGATGCAGTTCATCAGCTCCCGTCGGATCTCCATGTTGGACAATTTTGTGTCGAAGAGGCCGGGAGTGTCCACCACCGTGACTGGATGCCCGTCCACCGCCCCCACCTCTGTCTTGCACGCTGTGGTCACTGACATCAAGCTTGATTTAGAGGTGAAGCATTTTCGACCCAGAATGCAGTTTGCTGTGGCACTCTTCCCGCAGCCGGTCCTCCCGATCAGCACAATGCGGAGACTCTCTCTGGTTGATGTAGGGTTAGGATGGGGGTGACGGCTAAGGTTAGGGGGACACTTTCCTATGAAACAACCACAAGAAAATTACTTAGTTAAGAGTCCTGCACTGTTTCCCTCCCTGATGTCCTTGCTCATTTAATGGAGAAAGAATCTGTCAAAGATTTTAATACCAAAGACCCGGTATTAAAATGTGTTTTTTGTGATGGGACTATAATTGTTTGACTGACCACATTTACACCTTGGGCTCTATTTTTGTTGATAGCGCACATCTGGTCTAGGTGCAAACCCAGAAGGAACCGTATTTTCATTCCGGTGCAAGGCATGCATTTGCCAATTTGCCATACACTGAGATTGGTGCACTGGTGCAGCAGAGGGAGTGTTGATGGGCATCCGCCCGGCGCAGTGCTCATACCATGCCTGACTCTGATCTCTGATCTGATCTGATAGGGTGCGCAGGCAGACAGATGCCAAACTGCACAGACAGGTTTGGTGAATGTGAGACGTACTCCATTCACGTGAACAACAGATATCAAAACTTCAGAATCTTTTAACAAATTCTTTTATCAACTCGACCCTTGTCCATTGCACCTGATTTCAATCAAAGATGGATGGCACGCGTCATGACACGCAGAAAGTTAACTCATCTATAGAAGATTGCATCACATTAGATAAATACTTTATTGATCCAAAATGTAAAAAAAAATCCAAAACATTCTGTTTCAGTGACATAATTAAACCAAATAAATCCACCAGACCAAAGAACAAATAAAGTAGAATAATACAATAATCTCTAATTACAGGTGATCGCTCTAACAGCTGGTAGTGTAAAGTGTAAACCAGTGTATCTCACCAGACGATGTGGCCATCTTGTTAGTGTGAATTTCCACCGGGGAGGCCGAAGACGGAATCTGCTGGATTTACAGACACAAAACACAATCACACTTCTGAACCTGTGAAGCAGAGAGCCACTCGGACAAACGCCTCTGGGTGCACTCACTGAACAACAAAGCCCCCAAATCATTTAATGAAGCTTTAAGCTTTAGGCTCTCATCAAGATGAGCCTTTTTTTTATTTCTATAAGGAGAACACGCAGACACTCACATGATGACGCATCATGTCTAATTTATTTATCTGTTTGAAAGTTCAGCTGATGAGCAAATCAGAAAAATGTTAGACTGGAGCTATTGTCCTTTAAACAAAAATAGAATAATATAATAATAGCTAGATGTTTTGTTGTAAAAAAGATGAACAGATAATATGATCCTTTTTTTAAAAATTAGAGGAAGTATTAGCAATAGGTAAGTGCTCAATGCCTCAGAAATGTCTAAAATGACACAAAATATAACATTTTATCTTCAAATTGTCAGACTTTTAACACTTACCTGAAGTGGTTTTTGGTCAGCGTCGCTGAAGTTGGTCACTGGATATACTTTGTGTGTGTGTTCAGTCCACTGACCAGTTGGAGCTTTTATTGCGTGTCACCACAGCTACAAATTTATCTGGTAAAGCTGGTTTCAGATGCAGTGTTCCATCCAAAAACAAACATCCAAAACAAAAACAGAAAGTCAGGTAAAGGTCAAAATTCTTTGACTTGCTCTTTAAATGGCCATATGAAATTTTTATATTGGCAAATACTACTGTATACTAAATAAATCATAATTAATTTGCTCAGCATCTTAACAATTAATAAAACCACAACAGTATACTAAAGTCTGATGCATGCACTGACATCTTCTGGCAAAAGCACAACCAAATAGGCAACGTAATCAATCATAACATCATGTCTCAGACCGTATCAGTCTCAGCAGATGATTGGGCTACCAAGAACTTTGACACCCACGCTCATGTTTTTTGCCTTCTTACGTGTCTGCTGTGTTGCTCTCTTGATGCTGCTGTCTGATGTCAGACACTCCACCATGCGCCACTGAAAAAACTCCCGATACATTTTGCAGTTGACTTTGTAATCGTCTCCGCTGACACTGTCCAACCAAGGATGTGCCTCTGCAAACTTGCGTCTGTACCCCTGCCAACGTTTTCCTTTTTCAGGAAACGTTTTTCTAGTATCGGATGGAGTTGACATTTTTTAAAGGCGTGGGTGTTGTTCCAGCACCACATGCAGGTGGGCAGGTCAATAATTCAAACAAATGTCTACACACCAAATATGTTCTGGCAACATGACACTGCCGTTTGTTGCGATGACTTCACGCCGACCACCTCACAGCTACATCGCAGCCTTCGCTAACTACCCTGAGTGGGTGCTGTTCTGCAGCCGAAACACACCAGATACCTACCAAGTAGAGAAGACATGGTTTCAACGCGTAGACATTGAACGCTCTGCGGTTGCAGCGAGGTAGTCGATCTGGCGGCGTTTTTGGAAATTTATAGTGGCAGCAGCAGTATGTAGCTGAACATATTTTGGGTTTTTTTGCCTAAACCCCCCGCCGCCCAAAGTGCAGTGTCAACTGGGCGGGACTTTGATGGTCTGATCTGATGCAACACTGACCGGTAATGTCAGCATGAACTTACAAATCTAGGAGGAAGGCGCCAAAATCCTCTTATTTGAAGCCAAGTTGATCCTGTACTTTCCTAAAATTAACTCTTGCTTGTGCGATCACAGGCTCCTTTTGGTTTGTTGGCTTCTTCTGAAAGTATCTGCTTTGGTTCTGTTGTCTCTGCCATCATCACCACTGCAATACATACCTGACGCCAAATGCCACTTGGGCTGTGTCACAATTCAGGGTCTGCATGCAAGCGAGGACACATCCGACGCAGGCTTCAGCATAGCCTCGGCAGGTCGCGTTGATTGTTGTGGATTGGGACGATTTATTCTCTGGACGATTTCCTGGTTGCATCACCAAATGTCCCCGCCTGCAACTTTATGTCACAGAATCCCCCAAACCAAACTCATTAAATGAGCAATTTACGAGAGAGACAAAAAAAAGAGATCAAGAGAGAAGGAAATGAAAAGTAACCATTGCCAGAGAATCGCCACATTCCAATCAGCTGAGCTGGACCCGGGTGTTGTTGCTACCGCCGCCGTCGCTTCTGCTGCTGCCAGGCAGGTGAAGCTTCGGTATCGGCATGTTTGTTTGTATTTACGTGAACTGGAACATACCGGTTTGTGTGCGGAAACCTTCTGGCTGATTATTTTGAAGGTGCAGCCACCTGCCAGAACCCACTGAAACTACATTTGCAGTCCTGCTCTTCCTGCTCGGGGCGCTGACATCAAACTTCCTCTGCTTCCTCTGTTTACATTCATTCAACAAAACCTGGTTTCTACTTAAGTCAGATCGAAGAAAATACATATAAATAATATGGGTGTCCCGATACTGCAATTTTGAGTATTGGCTGATACCAACATCGATCTGATATTTTATGAGCACAAATGATATTTTTATGACTTATTTTGTAGTATGGAATGTTAGAAAAGGCTTGATCAAGTGAAATTACTCAAACAGAGAACAATAGTCAGCAACAGTGGCTATGAGAAAAACGGACCCATTTATTATTAACCAATGACTTGCATACATTTGAACCTTAAACAGAAGAATCTTCTACATTCAAATACTAGAGTGGAGTCTGGAATGGACTGCTTGTATCGGAGTGCCTATATCAGAGATTGTGGATGCAGGCTGTGTTACAAATCCAGCTCGTAGAGGGGAAAGGAAAGTAACACATGCAACCATGGAAAAGGATTGCAAAATAAATGTAAACAACCAAGTATAACAAAAGGAGGACTCCTTTGAAAATAAAGAGGAGCTAGCCGTCTAATGCTAAAGGTGGCAGGTGATTAACAACAACGAAAAGGGTCTCAAAACAAAATCCTCAGTGAAGTGAAAACAAAAAATCCAGAGGATCAGCACCCTTAAACCTGGTGGAGCTAAACAGAAAAGAATACTAAGTGCAGGTGAAGGTTATCAGTTTTTGAATATTATTCTTTGATAATGTTATTCTATTGTTGTGTTGTTGAGGTCATAGTTTGAGGTGGTGCAAAATCCAGTGAGATTGATGGAATGAAATATAACTACATTAACCATAATAACTACATTTTAGTCATTTTATTTACCAGAATGAAATAATGTATACAACAACAACAACCGTGTGGGTTTATAAATATACAGTAAAAACAAACCTAACAAACCCTAACAGCGCTTAATTTAACCAGGACTTTATGCAAAAAGTCATTAAAATCATGTTAATAAGGTCATTAATCAGCAGATTTTGATTTCACATATCACTGCTTTGGCTATGAGAACAAAAACTAGCAGATGTTTTTTTAGATATGTGTCATTTTATTATCACAACTTTGATTTAATATATTTCACCGGCTGTGAGAACATAAACTAGCAGAAAATGTTGTCAATTTTTTCTATGACAAGTGTAAGACGGGAAAAACTCCTCATAAAATGGTGCAGTAGCCATTTTTGGTGGCCATCTGCACATGCTCCTCAATCCAGTCGTTGATCTCCTCCTGGTGTCGTAGTTGGAGCTCTCTCATCGTGTCCTCCAGCTCATCCTTGTTGTGGAAGCACATGGTGGACTTCAGGTTGGTGACTTCCTTTTCCTGTTGTTTCTTCAGACTGTCATAGTCCTTCCTGTAGGCTTTGTTCCTGATCAGTTGGTTAATGATGCCCTTGTTTTGTCTCTCCAACTGCTTCCTCATCTGCTGCACTTCACTCTCGTACTTCTCCCTCTCGGCAGTCATGTCTCGGGTGTACCTTTGTTTGAACTCGTTGTTTTCCTCCGCCTGTTTTCTGGCCTCCTCTTCATGCCTCCTCTTGACTTCCTCCATCTTCTTCATGTAGTTTTGCTGCGCTTCCCTCCATTCTCTCTCAGCTTCCTCCCTCCTGACTCGATCCTCCTCTTTCTTCCTCTCGTAGTTTTTCAACTGCTGCTCGTGCTCCTCCATGAGCTTGACGAGTCGAACCTGCTCCTGCTGTCGTTTCTCTTCATCCTCCCGGCACCTTTTCTCCCACCATTCCATCCTCTCCCTCTCAGCCGCCTGCTGAAGTTTCCTGAGCTCTTGCACATTTTGAATCTGCAGCTTTTTGTGGACAATTGATGTTTTTTTGACAGGGTTGTGTAATTGTTTCTCCTCCTCCATCAGCTCCTGCTTCCTCTTCTCCTCCTCCTCCAGCCTTCTCTGCAGCTCCTGCCTCTTCTTCTCCTCTTCCTTCTCCCTCTCCTCTCTCGCTCTCTTGTTCCTCTTACGCTCCAGCTTTATTCGTTCCTCCTGCTCTTGCACCAGCCTCATGCACTCTGATTCTTCTTGCTCAAATCTGTGTTTCACTTCTGAAAATGCCCTTTTCTTTGCTTGGACTTCCTCCTCACATTGCCTCTCCAGTTCTCTCGTCTCCCTCGCGATTGTCCCCTCCTTGCTCTTGAGGATCTTCTGCGTTTCCTTCATTATGGCCTCCTCTGCCTCAAGGAACATGTCCGAGGTGTAGTAGGCTCCTTCGTTCCTCTTCACCATAGCCTCCACTATCTCCAGCAACTTGTTGACCTGACCTCGGTCCTGCAGGTCAGTGCTGTTGAAGGCCAGGTATCTTTCCCCACAGTCAGAGATCAACTTCTTCATGATGTCGTAGCTCCCCTCCAGGTATTTGTCCAGTGATTTGCCTGTCAGTGTGTCTCCTCTGGTGAACAGCAGAACAGTGAAGTCTCCAGCTCTTTCTCCAAAGAACCTCTTGATGAGTTCCAAAGTTTCCTTCTCCTCCTTGGTGAATCGTCCGATCGTCAGCACCAGTATGAAGACGTGCGGTCCGGGAGCCAGCATGCTGATGCAGTTCACTAGCCCCTGTCGGATCTCCTCGTTGGACAGGCTCGTATCGAAGAGTCCAGGCGTGTCCACCACCATCACTGGCTGCCCGTTCACCTCCCCTTCCTTCTTCTGACACACCTTGGTGACTGACCTCATACTGGGTTCGGAGTTGAAGTGTTCTCCACCCAGGATGCAATTTGCCGTGGCACTCTTCCCGCAGCCTGTCTTCCCAATCAGCACCATGCGGAGCGTCTCTCTGGTCGGGTCGGTGTTGGAGTTAGGGTGAGGATGAGGATGAGGATGAGGATGAGGCTGAGGCTGAGGCTGAGAGCGAGGGTGAGAGCGAGGATGAGGATGAGGATGAGGGTTGGCCTCCTGTGTTGTCTGCACCTCCAGTACCATCGTACTACGTGGTGGTACTTGATACTTGCAGTGTCTTGCCTTCATCACAGAGCCCTGTCTTGTTAACATATTCACCTGTGGTTTGGGAATCATGTCCCTTTTGAAGCTCTTGGAGCCCAAAGCAGTCATGGTATCCACGGCGTGCAGCAGCTCCGGGATCTGCCGCGTGTCTCTGATGTTGAGGACGACGTAGCGTCCACCACAGCTCTGACTAAGTACATGGAAGTTCTCGCTTCGCTTCTGAAACTTCACTGCAGCGGCATTGGGGTCGGTCTTGGTGGTGAAGAGAACCATGGTGAAGTCGTCCACTCGGGAGCTGAAGGTGCTCCTGATAGCTTCCAGCTCTCTGAGGTCTTTATCAGCGATGTGATCCAAAGCAACCACAAGCACAAGGGCATGGACGCCCTCGGGCTCACACAGGGAGACACAGCGGTACGACTCCTTCCTGGCGGTATCTGAAGGTTTTCCAAGCAGTGTGGGCAGCTCCACCAGGGACACCTGGCGCCCACACACCTCCGCCCTCCTTAGATCATTCGGCGATGGATCATTGGCCGTCCTATTCCATCCCAGAATGGCGCCAACGCCTGAGCTCTCCCCAGTCCCACACAGCAGGAGGTTTAGAGGAGTGTGTGATGAGTCGAGAGCTGCCATGGGATTGGCGTCCCCCATGAAGATAAGATGTTGCCCCTGGTTTTTGCTGACGACGCTCAACATCTTCTCCATCAGCTCTTGAAGGCCTCTGTCATCAAAGCAGGCTTGGTACAGCATCTGTCCACAGTCTTGTATGAGTTGGTTTACGGAGGGACCTCCGCCTCTTACTGCGTCCATCATTACGACCAGCGAGTGCTTCAGAGCGTCTTCCCCAAAGAACTGCAGATAGAGCTGCAGCTTCCTCCGATCCTCCTCACTGAAGTCAGAGGGTTTCACCAACAGCAGCAGGACATTGGGCCCTGGAGGACAGAGAGCCACACACCTCTTCATCTCCACCCTGACTTTCTCCACAGGCAGGCTGAAGAAGTTTGGCATTTTCACAATGGTCAGCTTGTTTCTCTGCCACTCGCCATGTAAGTGCACACACTGGTTTATCGTCTTGGAAAATAGAGTGTTTTGGGTTCCAGTCATGAAGTTGCCCAGTGATGTTTTGTCAATGGAGTTTTTCCCAATCATCACGATCCTGAGATCCTGTCCTATGAAACAACCACAAGGAAAGTACTTAGTGAAGAGTCCTGCAGTGTGTTTTTACTTACTGGTTTCCTTGAGCAGGGGAAGTAGCCATCTCCAACAAGCACAGTGGCAACCACAAATATTGGAGAAGGCAGTATTCCCTCATGGATGAAGTGCAGTCAACCTTTGACTTGAATACTTCTTGAAAGACTCCATCTGAGGTTAATGTTGAGGAGCTTTATCTACCCAAGACCCAAGTAAAGAGTCATTTACAACAATTTGATCAAGTTATTAATAGATTTGATCGTCGAGTCGTTTATCCTAAATAACCAAAAATAATTCAAACATTTTGTTTACCAGATTAAAAGAATGTATACAACAATTGTGTGCATGAGTTAATATACAAAAAAGAACTATAAAACAAGGCTTTGTTTAAATGGGAGGTCATTAAAGTCATGTTGATTGTCAATCAGCAAATTTTGATTTCATACATCACTGCTTTGTCTATGAGAACAGAAACTAGCAGATATTCTTTCAGATTTATGTCTATTTATTTATTCATCCTAATTTTGATTTCTTACATTGCATTGGCTGTGAGAAAGTAGCAAACATCTTTTACTTCATTATTTTTAAACAGTGTAACACATGAAAAACTCCTCATAAAATGGTGCAGTGGCTGCTTGTGGCGGCCATCTGCACATGCTCCTCGATCCATTCGTTGATGTCCTCCTGGTGCTTTATATTAAGCTCTCTCATCGTGTCCTCCAGCTCCTCATTGTTGTGAAACCACAGCATGGACTTCAGGCTCCTGACTTCCTTCTCCTGTCGTTTCTTCAGACTGTCAAAGTCTTTCTTGAAAGTTTTGTTGCTGGTCAGTTGGTTGATGATGCTCTTGTTACGACTCTCCTGCTGCTTCCTCATCTGCTGCACCTCATGCTCGTACTTTTCCCTCTCTGCAGTCATGTCTCGGGTGTACCTCCATCTGAACTCATTGCATTTCTCCGCCTGTTTTCTGGCCTCCTCTTCATGCCTCCTCTTGATTTCCTCCATCTTTTTCATGTGGTTTTCTTCCGCTTCCCTCCATTCTCTCTCAGCTTCCTCCCTCCTGACTCGATCCTCCTCTTTCTTCTTTTCATAGTTTCTCACCTGCTGCTTTAGGTCCTCAATGAGCTGGGCGAGTAGAACCTGTTCTTGCTCAGGTGCCTCCTCGACATGCTGGCAACATCTATCCAACCATTCCTTTCTCTGCTTCTCCAACGCCTCCTCTCTTCTACTGAACTTTCGAACACTTGCCTTCGGCAGTATCTTGTCGACGCTTGACTTTATCTGCGACACATAATGTTTTTGTTTTCTCTCCTCCTGGCATTTTTCCTTCTTCTCCTTCTTCTCTTCCTCACTTTTCTCTCTCGCTCTGTTGTTCCTCTGCTGTTCTAGCTCTATTCGTTCCTCCTGCTCTTTGATCAGCCTCATGCGCTCTGTTTTGTCTCGCTCAAATCCAAGTATGAGCTCTGAAAAAGTCCTTTTTTTCGCCTTGCGTTCCTCCTCACATTGCCTCTCCAGTTCTCTCCTATCCTGCGTGATAGTCCCCTCCTTGCTGTTTAGGATCTTCTGCGTTTCCTTTTGTATGGCCTCCTCTGCCTTGTTAAACATGTCAGAGGTGTAGTAGCTTCCTCCGTTTCTCGCCACCATAGCCTCCACTGTCCTCAGCAGCACTTCGACCTGCCCTCGGTTCTGAATGTCGGTGCTGTTGAAGGCCAGGTATCTTCCCCCACAGTCAGAGATCAGCTTCTTCAGGGTTTCGTTGCCCTCCTGCAGGTATTCTGTCAAATTTTGGTCTTGCAGCTCGTCACCTCTGGTGAACAGTAGGACGGTGAAGTCTCCAGCTCTTTCTCCAAAAAAGGTCTTGATGAGCTCCACAGTTTCCTTCTCCTCCTTTGTGAAGCGCCCAATCGACAGCACCAGTAAGAAGACGTGCGGCCCGGGAGCAAGCATGCTGATGCAGTTCATCAGCTCCCGTCGGATCTCCATGTTGGACAATTTTGTGTCGAAGAGGCCTGGAGTATCCACCACCATCACTGGATGCCCTTCCACCTCCCCCACCTCCTTCTGGCACGCTGTGGTCACTGACATCAAGCTTGATTTAGAGGTGAAGCATTTTCGACCCAGAATGCAGTTTGCTGTGGCACTCTTCCCGCAGCCGGTCCTCCCGATCAGCACAATGCGGAGACTCTCTCTGGTTGGATTTGGGTAAGCCGCCTCTGCCCCCTGGAGACACGACTGCACCCAATGCGTGTAGCCTCTATCCTCTATCAGAGAGGCTTGTCTGGTCAATGTTTTCTCGGGCAATTCAGGGATCATGTCCTTCGTGAAGGTCTTGGAGCCCAAAGCACTCATGGTGTCCACGGCACACAGCAGCTCCGGGATCTGCTGCATGTCCCTGGTGTTGAGGATAATGTAGCGCCCACCGCAGCTCTGGCTAAGCACCTGGAAGTCCGCACTCTGCTTCTGAAACTTCACCACCCGGGAGTTGTGGTCGGACTCAGTGGTGAAGAGAATCATGGTTATGTCGTTCACTTGGGAGCTGAAGGTGCTCTTTATGGCCTCCAGCTCTCTGTGGTCTTCGTCAATGATATCCTCCAAAGCAACCACCAGCACAAGGGCGTGGATGCCTTTAGGGTCACAAAGGGAGACACACCGGTATGACTCCTCCTTGGCGGTGTATGGGGCTTTTCCGAGCAGTGTGGGCAGCTCCACCAGAGACACCTGGCGTCCACACACCACTCCCTTCCTTAGGACGTTGCTGGATGGATCAGTTGGTTGAGGAGACCTCCTCTGACCCAGAATAGCACCAGCTACGAAAGTGTTCTCAGCTCCATCTGTCCCACACAGCAGCAGGTTTAGAGGAGTGTGTGATGACTTGAGAGCTGCCGTGGGACCAGCATCCCCTATGAAGGTAAGATGTCGCCCCTGGTTTTCTCTGAAAAGCCTCACCATCTTCTCCATCAGCTCTTGACGGCCTCTCTCATCAAAGCAGCTCCAGTAGGTCCTCTGTCCGCAGTCTCGTATGAGTTGGTTCACAGAAGGACCTTCAGCTCTTTGTGTGCCTGTAATTACGACCAGCGAGTGCTTCAGAGCGTCTTCCCCAAAGAACTGCAGATAGAGCTGCAGGTTCCTCCGATCCTCCTCACAGAAGTCAGACGGTTTCAACAACAGCAGCAGGACATTGGGCCCTGGTGGACAGAGAGCCACACACCTCTTCATCTCCAGCCTGACTTTCTCCACAGGCAGGCTGAAGAAGTTGGGCATTTTCACAATGGTCAGCTTGTTTCTCTGCCACTCGCCATGCAAGTGCACACACTGCTGTGTTGTCTTGGAAAATATTCTGTTTTGTGTCCCAGCCATAAAGTTGCCCATTGATGTTTTGTCAATGGAGTTTTTCCCAATCATTACGATCTTGAGTTCCTGTCCTGTGAAAAAACCAAAGGAAACGACAAAAAGACTTAACTTCCCAGATGCACTTACGCACCGAGAAGACCAGTGCACTGCGCCATCCCCCCAGGTTTTCCCTCAGTGTATTAAAAGCATGGCATGCCACCAGGCCTAACTTTGTCCTATCCTCTAGCAATTTGTCTCATATTAATCTCTCTCTTCTCTCCCCTGTTTCTGCTGAACAAATATACCTACGAGTATTAATAAAGACAGCTCACCTTGCACCCCTGTCAGGCCAAGCATATGATCACACTTTTTTATCAACAATGGAAGACTAGCTTCATCAAGCCACGGTTTGTTAGCTAGCATTAGCATCAGGGATACACCAATTTTTCAGCAATGCCACTCGTGCCATTAATGCCATTTATTTAATGTAGGGCCCAATGGAGTCACACCCCTTCTAAACCCTCAACTTCACTACTCCATTTGGGAATGTGTTATTTTGTGTTATTTATTTTACAACGTCATCTCGTCCATCACTCCATGCCGTCGTCCATCCTCTTGGTCACTTAAATCTGCCAGATGGCTGGATTTTTTGTCTCTTCATTTGATCTTGTGACTTGCCACAAGAAAATGTGGTCTGTCCCATTCTTTCATTTATGTCTGACACATGAAAGCCTGAGTTCTCAGTTCTCCTGAACGCAACATAACAACCCAGAGGTGTGGAGGTCACAGCCGCCTCTCTTATTTTGCTGAGAGCTTCAATCCTGCATCTTCTTGGACTTCAGACCTTCTTATGACCCTCAAACCTTTTTCTTGACACCCGTTGAGCTTCTCTCTCTCTCAACCATGACTGCTTCATTCATTTATGAAATTTCACAAGTGTCCTAACGGTGCACTAGCCAAAGACAAATTCATACTTCATTCATTCATTCATACTTGTGTTGGAAGTGTCCAAAATCCATCCGTGACTAAATAGTCTGAAAGATAAGATCTATGTACGCCTGTACTTTGATGTTGTCAAACACTCGGTTGGAATGTGATTATAAGACACCTTTTGATATCAACTGTATGAGGGTTTGGTTTCCACTGAGTGGGAACTGAACGAGCAGTGTAGGTGCACAGAGTCACCGTCTATGAAGGTGACTCTGTGCACCTACACTAAACAAGACAACTCCTGATATTAACTTCCTCCTCAGGTGGTTTATCGCAATCACTACAGAGTCAGAAAAACCAAATCGATTCACTGGAATGTAATTGTAGAATTAATGCTGCACAGTTAAAGTGATCGCAGTGGCAATTTCAAAGAGCTGCACTAAACTACACATTTTAAAATCATTTGTGACCTCTGTGTCATCGTTCATACCCTGACACTTGTAGTTCCATCACAGTTTTGTTCACAGCATTTGTGCTTCCGATGTTGTAACCAAACAGGTTTTTCTCCTTCCCTCAGACCTCAGCATATCTCAAATATTTCAGCTGTTGCTCAAATTATTAACGCTATTAACGCACCTCCACAGCTGCAGCTGCTCTTGTTTCTCTTATTTATATTAGAAACTCTGATTCTTCTTTCTCTCATTTCCACCGACCACAAGAGTCGGTTTCTACTTAAAGCCAACAGCCAACTCAGGAAACACATTAGTAATTCCATAAACTCTCATTGCAGATGATCGCTCTAACAGCTGCAGTGTAAAGTGTATGTGTGTGTAAACCAGTGCATCTCACCAGACGATGTGGCCATCTTGTCAGTGTGAGTTTCCACCTGGGAGGCCGAAGATGGAACCTGCTGGATTTACAGACACAAAACACAATCACACTTCTGAAGCCGTCACGCAGAAAGCCAGTCAGGAAAACATCTCAGGTTTGACACTCAACTCACACACAGAGCCCCAAAATCACTTAATAAAGCTTCAACGGGAGGCTCACAAACACATCCAGGAACCCCACCTCTAATCACTGCGGACACTCACATGTCGGAAGCTTTTTATTGCTTTTCTATATCATTTAAACAGAGGTGTCAAAAGTATTCACATTCATTACTCAGGATGAAGTAGTGATATTGGGGTTTAAAAAGACTTCTGTAGAAGTGAAGTATCAACTAAAGCTTTTCACACTAATAAAAGTCTAAAAGTATTGGTTTCAAAACGACTTAAAGTATAAAAGTAAAGTAATGTAAGGGGGAAAACATGCCATTAAGGACAAAAGCTTGGCTGCGCTGCAGGTTCCTATAGCGCACTAGCCCACCTCCCCAAAAAAGCATTTTCTGAAGGTCATCATGACTATAATGTTATATTGAAATGTTTCAGCCACATTTATGCCCTTGAAAATGAAAACATTTTAGTACAATGTAAATACATTAAAGAACCATATGTATAACACTGAGCATTAACGTGTTTCATGGAGCGGAAGATACTCGTTGCCTGCAAGTATTGTAATGGTGCAAAAAGTCAAACTTCAGAGGCAGGTTATCGATAGCCTTCGTTAATTGATAATTGATAGGAGCAACAAGGCTATTTTTAAAATGTAAGGAATAGAAAGTACAGATAATATGTGTGAAAATGTAAGGAGTAGAAGTAAAAAGTCGGCTGAAAAATAATTACTCAGGTCAAGTATAGATACCCCAAATTTCTACTTAAGTAAGGTATCAAAGTATTTGTACTTCATGGCTGGATATAGCTGAATATAGCGTGTGTGTGTGTGTGTGTGTGTGTGTGTGTGTATGCCTGCCACCTGCCAGAGTATGTTCAGGCAACTCACCAGTCGGAGCTCTGCGTGTCTGTCCCCCTTCTCAGAGGAATTCAGCCTCCAATCTGGTTTCAGCTGCAGCTCCTGGATGCTTTATGCCGCAGACTCTGACCTCGTTAGTGACTCTGACCTTGTTTGTGTCTCAGACCGCGTCATTTCTCGGTTCAGCCTCATTAACGAAATGTTAAAATGGACGCTCCCCAAAATGGAATTTTCAATTAATGAATGAATTTCCCTCAGGGAATCAAACAAACTGGTAAAGCTGGTTTAGGAAGCAGTGTTATAAAAACACATCCAAAACAGAAAGTAAAAGTTTGTGTGCGGGAATGTTTTGTCTCTCTCCATTATGACTTCCTGTAAGTGATGTGCTGCTTTAAACATAATTACTGAGCCCAACTCTTTCTGAGCTCCAATCATTTTAAATATTTTTTTATAAAACTCTGTTGGCCGAGTTTGCAGCACAACAAAGAAGACAGAATGGATATTTTAAAGTATTTCACAATTACATCGTTAATCCACTAAAACTTCCAAATAAAAAACTTAATTCATTAATATTGATCAAATGAAACAGACTGTTGTAATACAAATGAAATGAAAATAAACTATACATTTTAAATAATAAACCAAATATTCAACTAATTTATTATTTTGTAAATTGTCCAGTTTAAAGTATAAAAAAATTAATAAAGATGCACTGAGAAACATTAGCTGGCTTTATAAATCTCAAAATCTTTTTATTTCTTAGCTTGGACCTTTTCTGATGAGGAAGTAATCCTGGTCGCCGTGACGACGACATGGCGTCACTGAGTGTTTTACTGCATTCAAACACGCTTGTGCAAAACCTCGTGAGGCGTTTGGGTGCGTTTGATTTACGGCCGCTGACTGTGTGAGCGTGTTTTGATGTCAGAGTCGATTATGAGGCTGTTTTGCTTCGTGTGAAAACAGAACAAAAGCGAGATCAGAGAGCGCCGCGCCGCCTCCCGCTGATTGGCCGGACCCGGGGTTTTAAACGCGCCCGCGCTGCTGAAAGGCAGCGGGGGTCTTTATTTTTCATACCTGAGCGGCTGTTGAATGTATTTGATTTATCGCGCCGCCCCGCCTGAGTGTGTATTAAACACATACATTCTGTTTGAAACACACACAAGCCGTCGCATGTTTGCGGCCCCTCGCTCTCTTTTTATCCTGGGAGGTCATCGAGTGTGTTTGATTTATGGCCCGGTCCCTCCCGGCTGTGTTTTCACATCGGGCCCGCCACCACCCCACCCCTTCTTGGTGTGGAAAGAATTAATAAAACACACACACACACACACACACACACAGCAGTGTCTGGCCGAACTAACATGTTTTCTTGATCTTTATCAGGTCGAACTCGTATTAATCAGGAACATGTGGTCATGTGACTCCGTCTAAGCTCCAAAAACAAAACAATCATTTCAGGGACAGACGAGTCTTAATGAGCCGAACAGTGAAAATGCAAATCGACTTTCACATGCAGTTTTCTCAGTTTTGATTTTCACCATCTTTGCTTTGATGCTGGAGGCTCTGCGAGAGGTGCGAGCGCCCCGAGCCTCAGGCGGAGCTCACGACGTGGCACTACCATGGCGACTAGAGGTGTCTCGATCTGATTTTTATATCTGATATCAGCCTGATGTCAGACAGAAAAACGAGTGTCGGATCATATCGGCCGCACCTAACGCGTCTAAAACCTTTGATATTAGCAGTCCACCTTTCCATCAGATGAAGGAGGAAGGAGGTGGCAGGAGTCTCCTTCCGAGCATGTAAACACCGTGAAACAGCTGATGATGATACGCGCAGTGATACAAAGGGAGGGAAAATAGTCCCGGCTGATTGCGAGGTCTGACTTTTTTGTGGCTACCCACGAGGAGCTCATACACCTTCATGAAGAAAAATACCAACTATCCCTTTAAGGTTCAAACGTATGTAAGCCATTGGTTAATAATAAATGGGTCAGTTTTTCTCATAGCTACTACTAAATACTACAAAATAAGTAATAAAAGTATCTCATTAATGCTGATATCTAATCGGATCAATATCGGTATCGGCCGATACTGCCGGCTGCCATATGTCGTAGACTGTTTGAGCCCTGTGAGGTCGGCTCTGATTTCCAAATGTTTCCCTCCTGGCATCAGCGAAGCCTCTCTAACTTCTTCTTCTGCTCCAGCCTCCATCCTCCTCCTCCTCTCTTCTTCTCCTCCCGTCTCATCAGGTCGTCCAGATGTCGACCGTGAACTTTGGATCGGTAGTTTAGTCGTCCACCTCTCGGGCTCGTGGCGTTTTCAAGTCTCAATCTGCACTGAATTATCTGGACATTAAAAAGCTGTTAGTGGGCGGGGCTTCACATCCCCTCCGCTAAGTGGTTTATCTCAGACAGCCATTCGTTTTCTGTCTTGAAGGCACTTTGGAAGGGCGAAGAGGGAGTTGTATGGGAGTTGAACCCGTGACCTCTGCGAGAGGTTCTGCTCTGTCTGACACCCGCCGCCCCGCCGGGACCAAAACATGTGGGAAAGTGTTTTTAAATAGTTTGGTGTGGAGGCGAGGCGCGCTGCTGGCCGTGGCGTTGGCCCGCCGCGCCGCGACACGCCACACTGATGTTTTTGGGCGGACGAGGTGTTGTTTCAGTGCCGCGGTCGCCCGGCAACCGCCGGCCTGCTCAGCGCCGCCATCGCTCTGTCTGAGGAGAGTGAGGGACACCAGACATTTCCCATAAATCATCTGGGTTTTGGTAGGACGCGAACACCAGTTGTTATCAGATGGGCTCCCAAAGTCAGAGCTGGACAGAACTAGAGGGAGGCGGGGCTTCTCAGGTGGGCGGAGCTTCAGAGGTGATGCTGACTGATGCTCCTCGCCACATGATCTGATGAGTGAAGCACATTCCTTTGACATTTAAAGAATTCTCTGACTCGTGTGTGTTTGTGAGTGTGTGTGAGAGAGAGAGAGCGAGAGAGAGAGAAGGTCTGACCGTCGCGTCTGTGTGTTTGTGTTTGCAGGTCCTGCATCTTCTACCGGGCGTGCATGGACATCCCGCGAGGCACGGAGCTGCTGGTTTGGTACAACGACTCGTACACCTCCTTCTTTGGGATCCCGCTGCAGTGCATCGCTCAGGACGAGAACTGTGAGGAAACAACCTTTTTTCCCCCTTCTCTCTTGCCCAAACGTCAAAGCAGCGTCACATGACGTTTCCTCAGAAGCTGCAGACGATGACTTTGGATCATCTCAGCGTTACGCGTCTCCAGCCACACGGGTCCAAACATGAGACAAACGCTGATACGTGATCTTTGAGCTTTTCATGCAGAGTTATTTAGTGATGGAGAGGAACTCCACTTTAGTCCCAGTAAGATTTACTGGTCTGAAGCAGCAGCAGACCAGGGCAGGAACTCCTCACCAGTGCTTGTTTTCTCCTCAGACCTTTCACTCACACTTTCTGTGTGTGTGTGTGTGTGTGTGTGTGTGTGAAGCCCTGGCTCTCCTGGATCACTGCTACCTGCATGGCTCAACAAGGCTTTTTGAAGCCAAACGGGCAGTTGGCTGGAAGCTCCGCCCCCTCAAAGCTTCAGCATTTATAAAAAAAAAAAA
>CAESWR010001304.1:224797-236796 GCA_903171835.1 Mullus surmuletus
GATTCGTGCTGATATCGTATAGGATCGATATTGGTATCGGCCAATACTCAAGGCTGCAATATCGGTATCATTTAGTAAGTGAAAAAGTTGTATCAGGACGCCCTGGTCTGTTCCTGGGCGATGATGTCATGAGGCTGAACAGACAGACAGAGGTCTCCAAGTTATTTTTGTTCTCCTTTCTCATCGTTTTTTGCTTGTTTTTTTTGTGAAGTTCTGTCTTTTGTTGCAGTCTTCAGACTTCATAGCCAAAAATATTCAATTAACGGTAATTGATGGCAGAAAACCAGCTGAATTGGCCAAACTGGACCAGTGAGTCTTTGGCCTTTTCCCCCACAGACGCCTTCATCCAGTTCTTTGATTGGATCTGATTGCGTTCACAGATGATCAGTTACACAGATAGCCAGACTTTATTTTTCTGTTGCAATTAATCGACTGCACATTCTCTATTATTGACTATTTCTGACTCCAAACAGCCTCCAGTGATTAAAAAAAGAGATGTATTGTCTCCTTTTATTTTAATTTTTCTTCCACAAAATAACAATGTGTCTCAAAATGTCGATGGATAAATGCTGTGACGACTGAGGATTTAAGTCCAAAATGTCAAAGAGGAAGTCCTGAGAATGAGGTGTGAAGCTGCCGCGACACCAAAAAACTGTGGAAAAATGACTAATTGAGCCTGTGAATGAGTCAAAAAACTAGCGAAAACTCTGGATAAACCTCCGCCGCGCCGTCCAGCGCGCTCACTGGGGATTTCTGCTCCAACGTTGTGTAGGTACGACACAGCGGTTTCATCACCGAGTGGAAAGAACCCAGAACCCTCGCAGGTTTTCCTACAGAAGTGATCTTCTGAACAAGCTCTTTTCTGATGCCTCGGCCCTCGGCGAGGAGGCGGCGGCTGCTCTTCGTCTCGCTGCTGTCAGATGAGTTGACTTCCTGCCAGTCCGCATGTCAATTTTCCAAACAAACCGGTTCCACAGGATGAAAAATAAAACCGTCCACGGGCAAGTTTAAGTAAGACAAGCCCTTCTAATATCATCTCAGACTTAATCAGGGGTTATTGGGTCCAGCTCCGTCAGTCGGTCAAACCGCAGAACACGTTGCAGCTGAATTGTGGGTCAAGTGAGGACAGCTGGCATCAGCCGCTTCACACTAAATCTAATTTACACACTTTTATATAATGTTTTTTTCCCTCCTTTTACTGTCATTTCTCTGGGCGGTTTTATTCACCAGCGACACTTCTGCATCCCAAATCTGCTCGTCTTATCTGCCTAATGCGTTTATCTTGCCTGGCAGAGTTAATACTCAGATCTTCAGTTACAAAGCACTTAGGTTACCGGCAACTGATAAGAACCTAAAACAAAAACAACAAAATCAGAGGGAGAATGTGCAGGAGGCACGCAGGGATGGAACGAAACTGCAGAGGAGCATTCAGAGGGATAGTTCACCCAAATATGAGAACAAACCCATCCTCTCCACACTGCTGAGGCTGTCAAACACTCGGAGAGTCGGGGGATAAAGAGTGCCTCGTCCAAAAAATCCAAACCCTCCGAACTTGAATTCTCATCTTTGGGTGCACTATCCCTTTAACTGAGATGTTTTCTGCAAGGACGATTAAGCACACTGGAGTACAGTTAAAGTACGACTATGGTACTGCAAAGACAGTAGAAGTTTCCTGCTGGCACTTGTACTTGTCATTGATACACTATAAAAAACAACTTTGTAACGCTGCCTTGACAGTAGTAACAGTAGTACTTCTATCAGTACTCACCATCAGCGTGTTGGTGGAACCTCCACGCTAACATTGGCAATGATCAAAGTTTCTGTGTTTCTTCTGAGCCAATTGGAAGTCAGACTACCGTCGTCGGGGCAACTCATCAGAAGCAGACTTTGTGCCCGTTTGGGCCCCCGGGCCGTAGGTTGAGAAACATTCTTGTGGGCAGTGTAAGAAGAACAGTATGTTACTGTAACTGTACTAACAAGCAGAGCCCAAACAGTCTTAACTCGACCCATAATTCCTTTCTCTGGCAGCAGGAAGCAGCAGGTTGCCGGGGGCCGGCCGGGCGGTTCTGGCCTCAGTCGGAGCTGCGCGTTCCCAGGTTTCCCCCCGACGCCAAAACGCCGCTGCGACACGTTGAAGCCCGTCGCGTTTAGCTCATTATGGTTTTGTGTTATCTGCAGGTTTTAGTGTCAGCGGGTGAAGTTTATTTACCTTTCTTTTGGCGCTTTCTCGGCTGGTTTTGGCTCGGAGGGTTTTAGCCGAGCTAGCATAGCCGCCGCTCTGCCCTCTGGCCAGAGGGGATCTTGGGACTCTCCCAAGCCTTCAGAGGTCTGTAATCCCTCCAGTCATTTTGGGGTGGAAGCCGAGGTTTTATCCCAGTTGGACGTTCTCGTGGTGCTACCACACGGATCCAACAGTCATGGCACTGATCGCTTCCAGGTTCCTCGGCTCCTTGGCCATCTTTATTTTGAGGTTGAGACCCCACAGAGCAGCTCATATCGTCCACTTTCACCGGAGAGTAGGCTTACAGGAATTACAGGCGGCTCATTTCTTCATTCCTGACCACTTTTCCTTGATTTTTGAGGACAAAGTCACAAGTTCAAGAGCAGAGCAGGCAGAAGGTCCTCCAGGCTAACAGATCGTGTTGCAAACACAACATGGTTAGATTGGTTTTAGGCATTTTAATACAGTGTTGGTTTGATGTAGCTCAAAAAGGGTCTACAAGAAGCGTCTGTGGCTGGAGTTCCTGGGTTGGCCTTATCTTCATCAGCTGGTTTTTGGTTGCAGTCACTGATTCGGGCACAAACATTGACTGATAGACCTTGAACGTTCTGTGGTTTGTTCCAGCAAAAGCATCAAACACCCCATTAACCAAAGCTCTTGTGTGTTTTCTTCTTCTAGTGAACGTCCCGGCTACGGTGGTTGAGGCCATGACCCGACAGGAGTCCCTCCAGTCCTTCAGCAAGAACGGCAAACCCTCCTCCTCATCCTCCTCCTCGTCCTCCTCGACCCCCTCAGCCTCCATCATGCGGTCCATGGTCTTCCCCCACTCCCCCTGCTCCCGGAGCTTCTCCATGCTGGACAAGGTGGGCGGTGGCATGCAGTCGGAGTCCAGTTTCAGCCAGCTGGCCTCCAAGAACCAGCGGATCCTGGCAAGCCCCACCTCCACCAGCCAGCTGAGCAGCGAGTTCAGCGACTGGCACCTGTGGAAGTGCGGCCAGTGCTTCAAGACCTTCACCCAGAGAATCCTGCTGCAGATGCACGTCTGTCCGCAGAACCCCGACAGGTAAGTCACGCCCACTGGCAGCCAGACAGGACTTTTAGTAAAGGGACAGTTCACCCAAAATGACTCATCTACACAGCTGTAGGAGGGTTGGCTGGCTTTGTTGATGGCACAAAATAATATTAGGTGTAAAAAGTTTCAGCCAATTCAAATATGATAGAAGCGATTCGTGTCAAATGTGAATACACACACACACACACACACACACACAAAAAAAAGTTGTCCATGCTGCTCCTGCTGTGTCGGCCAAGTCTCCAAACGCCACAATGAACAAAGTCAACTCGCAATTATATCATTAAATTGCATTATATGTAGATTTTCTTTTCTAACACCACCAAGTCAAAACAATATCCATATCTGGGCACTTTGGCCACGCCCCCCTTTAACATTTAGATTTAAGCATTAACATTAACAGAGACCCAGAAAATGAAGAAAAGCTCCCTTTAACTGAAGAAACCTTGGAGCAGGACTACAACCGGGGTTTCCTGGGACCAAATGTTGGAATGTTGGAGCGCACTTAACACAGCTCATAGAATGTATTTTTGGGTGGACTGTCCATTTTTAAAGAGGACTAAGTTATTGAGACTTCAATCATCGTATTGTGGAAAATTAAACACTGTAGCAATGTTGTTGGACGTTCATTTAAGGGTCCCAACAAAAAGACTAGGATAAAAAGTAAACCGGCGCCGCTGCACTTCTGAAATATGACTTTTTGGGTAGAGGATCAAAAACGTGTAAAATATCTTTTGAGATATCGCCAGGAATAATCTGCCGGGATGAAGCATGAGAAATACGAACATGACACATCTGTAGCCGCAGTGATTCAGAGGAAGCCGGCGAGGGAGACGCTGTGATTTACGACTCCGGCCGCCTCATCATGGCGCTATTTTTGTGTGACAGAAAGTGGGAGTCGGTGTTGAGACTGAAGAGCGTAAAAGTGTTTGAGTGTGTATAACATCTGCCAACTTAATTATACACGACACCGAGGGAGGACAGAGGGGCGAGGACTCTCTGTGTGTGTGTGTTGTGAGTGGAGGATGTATTGGAAATTTTTTGCTTAGCTTTATTTTTTTTCTATTTTTTTCTCTTCGCGGGGAGAGTCGGAGCGGAGTATAAATCAGCGCTGTGCGTCAGTGAGAAATACCTCGCCTTACGGTGACGGGGCCAGGAAAACAGATGCCACTTATTCAATAAACTAATACTCATAGGGAAGAAAAATGTGGGCTGGATATGGGGGGGGCGAGGTGGGGGCAGTGGGGGGGTCGATGCAGAGCTGCCTGTCAATAGGAAGGTTTTATGGGACGGAGGAGCAGATAAAATTCAGCTGAACAAGCCAAACGGCTCTGAGGCGGCGTCGTACCTCACACTGTGGACCGGGTCGAGACCGGTACACCACCCGCGCTCTCTGCCCCGTAAGCCCCGCCCACTTTTTAAATCAGGTTTAAAGAAAAAACCCAACATAATAAAGCAGATCATCAGATGATTGGACCAGGTTTCTCATTTTGTCTCTGTAGGTGGTATTTCTTCAGGTTCTCGGGTCAAGCTGTTGACGAGGTTCTGGGTGTCCAGTAGGTGGTCCTTGTTATTGGATCGACTTTGTTGGTTCTCTTGGTGGTTGTGAAGGTTTTTAAATCAGTCAATGAGATTTGTTTGGTCTTTGAGGAGGATCTTGCTGTATTGTCCTTTATTGTGTTCATGTAGAAGGTTCTGGCGATCCATTGGGTGGGTCTTGGGGCAAAAAAGCAAAGAAGTAAAGAAGTTTAAAAAGTTCTGTCAATTTTTTTTCAATGGGTTTTCGCCACTTATTTCACTCAATTAAGGTTCTGGTGGTCCCTTGGGTCGTTCTTGTTTTTTTAAAAGAACAGTTTAGGAAACCCTGTTAGATGTTTTCAGGGGTTTGGGGCAGGTTTTGGGCTCAGTTAGAAAGTTCTTGCCGTCCTTTTGGAGGTTTGTGCGATTATTAAAGGGGTCATGTCAGAGGTTCCATCAATTCCAGTGGTCCTGTTCTTGGTTGTGCCAATGACTCTCAGGGTCCTTGGTTCTAGTTGGGGTTCTTTGGGTGTTCTAGCAGCTGAAGCAGTTTGATTTCGGTGGTTACTATCGTCATGTAAATCCCACAGATGGTCACTGAAACTGTGCTGGTGGTCCGCGAGGTGACTCTGCTGCTCCCTTAGGTGGTTCTGCGGGTTCTTTCGGGGGCACCAGCAGTCATAAGTCAGCTGTGTGTTTGTCTTTGAAGAGGCAGGTTTCATTACATTAATCCAACATGGCCGCCCGGGGAATAAAGTGGACGTACCTCTCCTCCTCCGTCCACTTCACTCTCTCCCTCTATTTTCCGTCTTGATTTCTTAGTGCCCCCACCTCCGACCCCCCACCCCTCCCCCACCTTCCCTTCATACATATTTATTGATGTTTAGTTGATGGGAACATTTGGAGCTGAAGACTGATGGCTCTTTATATCAGCTTAAAAAAAAAAACACACACACACACACACACACACACACACACCACTCCTCCACTCAGCTCCATCGCTTTCACGTTTGTTTTTTTCTGCTGACTGTTTCTTTTTCTGAACTTTTTCTTCTTCTGTGTCGTTCCCCCCCACCACCACCCCCCCTCCACCTCCCTGTGTCATTTCAACAAAATCCATCATCAGAGGAGCAGTTTGTTTACATCGATGAGGCCTTGGAAGTGCCGCCGATTCCGTTTCAAACTGGTGTCAGGATGCAGGATACTGTTTAAATTCTGTGATCACGATGACTGATGAATCAGGGGGGAAAAAATCTCAGCCAAATAATAAATGAAGTGTGTTTCCATTTAAAACCTTTGAAATATGACAAAGGCGATGCGGCGTCGACCGCAGCGATGGACTCGATTAATAAGCGGCGGCGTCCTGACTGATGTGTTTACTGCTCCGATGTTTAACAGAGTCATTAGAGCTTCTTTCTGCTCGAGACTTTGATCTCCTGCGTGCACAAGGCGGCTCCCACTCAGGAGGTTGTTTATGGACGAAGAGTGTGTGTGTGAGTGTGTGTGTGTGTGTGAATGTAGTGGTGCATCAGAAAGTTTAAAGCTGATGCAAACTGTGTATCATTTGCCGAGGCGTTAAATGTTCATTTGTCTTCTTTTTTCGCCACTTAGCAAGTCGCCGGCAGACGGTTCTGATTTTCTCCACTTGCACAGTTAAATATTTAACCTCCAGTTTTAAGTGTGTGAGGAGCACCGGGACGTCTCTCAGCTCCGTGGCTTTGTTATGATGAGCAGCCACTCGCCCCACATTCCATCGGATACAAATACGATTTTTCAGAGCAGTGATTTTTATAACTTAATAATGTCTTTTTTTTTTGTTATTAGACATATCTAAGTCCCAGTGTGTTTAATGAATAAGAGAGTACAAAGGGGATTTAATGTTTTTTAAAGACACAAAGCAGGAATTTTCTCTTCAGCGTGTGTATTTTCGCCTTGATAGAAAAACGCTAATTACCAATTAGTGCAAAGCTTTAATTAGCCACTTAACTTTCAATTATCACTGAACTTATACTGCAAAATTGCTAGAAAACTACGTCCCACAAACTGGAGTAAAGACAATCTCATCACACGGGCTGCGTCTACCGAGTAAGGGGCGTCCCGATACAACGTTTTAACTTCTGATATGATACCAATATTGCAGCCTTGAGTATTGGCTGATCAGCAGGAATCACACATACTTTTCTGACTTATCTTGTAGTATGGAATGTTAGAAAAGGCTTGATCCAGTGATATTACTCAAACAGAGAACAATAGTCAGCATGAGAAAAACTGACCCATTGATTATTAACCAATGACTTTCATACATTTGAACCTTTGAACATAAGAATATTCTACAACTGAATTAAATAGATAAAAGATGAATTAGAAGACTGAAAAATAACCTCATTTTTTTTTTGCTGATACGTAGCGATCGCATTGGGGCACCCCCACTGCCCAGACTACTCTGAAGCCTGCACATGGTGTAGCCTGCGTAGTGTGTGTCCTCCGGAGCATGCTGACACAGCCGTGGTGTGAGTGCGGCCCGTGATACCCACAATGCCCTTCAATCACTCTCTGCAAAACGTTCAAAGCCCAATTAACGGCGAGTGTTTGGACGTGGCCCTGAAACGAGGCGATTCCTCTCTGCCTCTAAACAGTCGACGTTTTGGAAGATTTATCGGCGACAGTGTGGACGTGTATTTGCCTTTAACACTAACACAGATGTGTGTCGTCCCTGCTGGACACACAGATGTGGTGAAAAACGACTTGGCTGCAGGAGCGACTAATAATGATCCGTCAGCGCCACGGCTTTGAGAAATTCCTTCAAAGTCTATTTTTACATGTCAGGGTTGCCGCGCTGATGGTGTGTGTGTGTGTGTGTGTGTGTGTGTGTGTGTGTGTGTGTGTGTGTGTGTTAGCGAGGAGTTTTCCTGACGCCGGAGGTAAATGAAAACGTGGGATTTTTCCAGCGTCTGTTACCGAGTGTGTCGATAAATATATACAACATATCACAGAGGTGAGATGTTTTCAGGTTCTTGTCTCCTGTGTTTCTCTCACACTGCCGTCATTTCTATATTTTCAGGAAAGAATAAAAGCCAAATAAAAAGCTGGAAAAGCTGCAAAAATCATTAAACTACTGGCAGTGACAAAACACCACAAAACAGAGTCAGAAGGAGAAGACTTTATTGCCACAGAATCGTTAGTGTTTGGCGATGAATGAATCTAGATGAAAAGTAATGAAATAAAAACATAATATAAAGCAATTACTATTATCACAAATACTGTAAAAAGAATAAGTAAAAAAACTTTCTCAATCGTCCTTCGGAACCAAAAACATCCCCTTCTTAAAAACTACTGTAAAAATAACATATATTACAATTTTTTCCACTTCAAATCAGTCTTTTTAACAAACTTCAGCCTGAATTATTCATTATTTGGGGGGATTTTAACCCTCTAAATGCCAGCTTGTTTAAGTGACTCCACAGTATTTTAATCGAAAAAAAATACAAAAACTAAATGAATAATTTCCATCAAATGCAATTCAAGAGGATTTAATTATTGTTAATATTAGAGCCTCAGATGGTCAATGATTAGCAGCAACATTGAATTTGAGGCATTCTTATTTTTTATGGCAAACTCTCTTATTAGTTGCTGGGGACAAAAAGCGTCTCCTTCCAAAAGACTGCTGTAAAAATATCCTATATTGGTATTTTTTCAAACTTTAAATGAGTCAGTCTTCTTCATCAGCTTCAGCCTGAAAGATACATTTCAGATTCAGATATTCTTTGGGGATTTTGACCCTCTGAATGCTCAAAAAACACTCCCAGGAACTCTTAGGGGTTAAACGGTCCAGTGGACTGAGACCAGTTATTTTTCTCTTTAACTACGTTACCCACAATCCACGGCCTCCACATAGAAACCCATAGCCGCCATACAGGGCGACACCCTATTGCCTCTTTGCAAAAAAAAGCGGGCTGATGAGGGAACATTACGCGAGTTCTCTGCTTTAATAGCGGCGTCGATACGTCGAGGGAGAGAAGAACAAAGAGGAAGAGACGATGGAGGGATGGAGGGAGAACGAGAGAGGAGGGAGAAACAATTACATTTTCTGTGTTTGCATGCAGCTTGGCTTTGGTGTGAGTGTGTGAGTGTGTGTGTTCAGAGAGCCATTGATTGTGTATTGACGAGGTGGGAGCAGTGATTTATAGCTGCTGGTCTCGGGGGAATAATGTCTTCATACGAGGCGGACAGAGGAGTCGTCCTCAGCGCAGATAGAACTCCTTATGGATTAGGCCCACTCTATAAGGGTCAATCAACACACTTCACTTTGCATCGCTGCACGCCTGCACACACACACGCACACACACACACACACACACACACACACACACACACACACACACACACACACACACACACACACACACACATAGGCACCAAAGGGTCCGAGAGGTCGAGGCCAAATTCAACGACAAAAACACACCGAGCTTTGGGTTTTACCTGCTGCTGGATGCGAAATGTGTGTTTCCTGTCCACGCATTTCACTTATACAACACACACACACACACACACAAACACACACACACACACACAGAGACACTCTGCCTTCATGCTCATTGTTCTTGTTTTGATTTCTTCTCCTTCTCAATTGCAAAATTCACGTGAAGCTCAGTGGATTTCATTTGTGGATGCTTTTATTTTGAAATTACAATCAAATCCACTGAGACAGACGTCCAATTGTTCGTTGTTGTTGTTTGTTGATCGACATCTCATTATTATTATTATTATTATTGTTGCTTACTTAATTATTTACATACTATCATACTATCTTTTTGTTTTGTTTTGTTTTGTTTTCATTGCATTTGATTTTTTCCCCACTTTGCCAAGTTTTTATGCATTTGTGCTGGTTCTGAGTATTTTAACCAGAACAGGTCTCTTGGTTTTTGTATTTTTTTTTCAAAATCTTTAAACCCCTCGCCGATCTATTTTTATTGCCCCCCGTTAAAGACAACAAAGGAATGTGTCAGATCGGCCCCGAGCCTCCTGACCGCCTCCTTGACCTTTGCCCCTCCGCGATGATATGAAAACAAGCGCGTGCCAACTAGCTTCGTTCCCATGCCACGGCCGTAATTCATCCTGCGAGGAGTGTGTTTGGGTCCCACACTCGCACACACACACACTCGCACACACACACACACACACACACACTCTGCCTCTGTCATCGCTCGGTGTGTTAAAGGTGTGGACGCAGCTACACGTTGACGCCGCCACTGTTGCCGTTACCTCACGCGGCGTTGAAAGGCGACGCGCGGTTTATTGTCCTGAACCGTTTTTCACAGCCGTGTTGAAAATGACTAATTTTATAGGTCTAGCCACACACAAGCACGCACACACACACACACACAAACACACACACACAGACGGAGGCTAAGTGGGAACATCATGGCCGCCGGGGTCGAGTCTCCAGACCAAGTGTGATTAGTTTGCCTGTGAACCAGATCGAGTCTCCGTGTTTTGTTTGGGTTTGGTCGTCCTGACGGCAGCCATGTTGACTCTCGGCATATTTGAGCGCCTGCACTGTCAACAGGCTGTAACAACGGGCCGCACACACACACCCACACACACACATACACACCCCCACACACACACACACACACACACACACACGAAAAGCTTTGTGCCATCAGTCGTCAAATCCGCAGTAACATGACACCATTTTCACACCTTTTTGTCGTAAGTGGCTCCTCCCTGTTGGTGCCGCATCCCAGAATGCAACATTGGTGATGGTGAATGCAGAATGAATGGAGATTTTATTCCTTCATCTTTAAAACCGCAGTGCGTGCGTGTATCAGCATCCGGTTGCCGTGACAACCACTGTCATCACAGGACAGCTGGACGTCTCACCGTCCGTGGAGTCAGACCGGTTTTCCAGCATGTTTCCTGCCAAACTTTCGAGCGCATCCGTGGCGGCTGGTGTGTGTCGAGTGGGCGGAGAAGCATGCTCATGTCCACAAAACCTCACAACATAACAAGACTACAATGGAGACTGTATTCCTTCATCTTTGAATCTGCAGTCTGTGCATGCATCAGCATCCGGTTACAGTGACAACCTGTCATGGCATGGCAGCCGGACGTCTCACTGAACCACAGAGTCAGTTTTCCAGCACGTCTCCCGCCAAACTTCAGAGCGTTCCGGTGGTTGCTGGATGATGAATAAAGTGTATGTTTGACTTGCAGCTTATTTCTGAATTTCCTGTTGCACATCTAAACCGTGCGCTGCAGCTTTGCGTGCGATTTATCTTCATCAGCCGTTTTGGCGCCGTTTATCGCCGCGTTGTGCCGCTCACACATGCATATTTATGTTTGCATTATTCCTTTCTTTGTGCACGTGTTTGCATGCGCTTGTGTGTGCAAATATTCCACTTGCATATGCGCCTACCTGCGTGTGCTAGCGTGTGTGTGTGTGTGATGGAGGTGTTTATGCTTCACCTCCTCCTCGTCCTCCTCCTCCTCCTCCTCCTCTCTCCACTGTAATAAACAATAACCGGGCATTAATCTCCCCGCCTGCTGCCTTAATAAATAATATCCACACATTCATCAACTTAAACTATTCACAATCAATGCAGCTCTTCATAGAAAACCCACCTAATAAATAGTGGTGCTGCCCACTGAGGCGTGAACTTATAGACCAGCCGGCTGATGAATGACCCCGCCCCCCCCGCCAGACGCCTTTTATGTGGAAAACTGCAAGTGAGAATTTTTCGATTTTATATTACACTATTTTACTCTTCTTACATTCTTCTGCGTGTGTGTGTGTGTATGTGTGCGTGTGTTTTCTCCCCACATACTCTCAGGGTTCAGTGTGTGTGTAAGTGTGCGTGTGTGTGTGTGATTTATGGCGGCACTGATGATGTCGGTCTATTTGTTTCCTTCTCGTTCTGGGCTGTTTACCTATTTGTAAGCTACTGATGTCACAGCTTTGTCTTATTGGTTTCAGAATAAGAATCGCTTCATTTTCTGACGACGTGTGTGTGTGTGCGTGTGTGTGTGGGGAGAAATATTGATAAAGACATCTCAAGGGGACGTGGGAGTGTAAACAATTACATTTTTTTGTTGAGGCTCCTTTAACAAAATTGTGGCTCTGTGTTTTGTTGCAGGTAAGTGTGGTAATATTACATGGAAAAAACACAAATATACTGTATATGTCAC
>CAESWR010001305.1:0-17955 GCA_903171835.1 Mullus surmuletus
TGGATGGGTTGGGGGGCCCCACAAATTGCTTGCTTTGAGCCCCGAAAGACCCTTGCAACGCCACTGGTAATGCTGAGAGACTTTAACAGTAAAGAGCGTCCCCTCTGTCTCGTATAGATCAGTCAGTCATACACTGTGTAGTAGCAGAAGTCCCACAAGATGGCGTCATTACTCTTTGTATGCTGAAAATAGACAGAGGCCAGACCGAAATAAAATGCTGCAGAAGCTTAAATAGACTCTTGATTTATTAAAATATCAAACTTGACAAATCTGAATTATTTGCGTGTCACAACCTGGATTTAAGGTAAAACTGGCAAACTTCTCACTGAAGCAAATGAAGACCCCAGCAAAAATTAAGTTATGCTATCCAACTGAGCATGCTTTTATTATTAAACGCGCCGGGATTCCACCGCAATCTCGCGAGAGTTGATGAGATGAGCTCGGTGGTCTATATTAACACCCACACCCACGACAAACCATCGCTCCCTCCCACAGAAACCCAGCTGACCGTGTCGACAGTGTGTGAAATGACCGCTGAAAGACCTTTGAATCTTGAGTTGAACGCTGGCTCCTCACATTATCACCTGAAGTACAGTTCAACGTAGACTTTATTTTATTTTGAAAATTAACCGGATATTTTACTCTGTAGCCGCATACAACTTCCGCTGCCGCTCGCGCTGTGCTGCAGCGTTCGGCAAGAATAGAAGCCTTGCGTATCCCATCCGGAGCGCAGCCGTTCCGTATGCGGTGTGTTTTGGCCGTTGCTGGGATTGTCAGTGGTATGGATGATTGTATTATAATGTGCCACCTGCAGCACAGAGGTTTGTGCCAGGATGAACACAACCATCATGATACCTAACTATTGTGTTCCGCATGAAGCCTTCTGGAATCAGCATCGTTGGTCACAACAAACACAAGATACAGAAGAAATGCTACAAACACAAGTGTCTGCATCCATTATCTGTTATATTGGGATTTTGACCCCAAAGATTGTGAGCATCAACAGAGCCTACACCCAAGTGTCTCCTTTCTTAGCTTGCCATCATTGATTCGCATTCTCTCGCATCCAAAATTTAACCGGCACTCCAGAATAACCTTTCACTGTTCGTGTTTTTCTTTTTTCTTTTGCAGATCAGGAGTGATGCATCAGACCAGGAGAGGATTGTCTAGCACAGCCACTCCCGCCGCTACACCACCGTCCGCGTGCTCTGAACTCTTGGTCCTCAGCAGATGACCAACGCACTCGTTCATCACCATGTCTTTACCCTGCCTGCAAGAAGACAAAGAGAACTGACACTTAGAACCAGCACACATGAAAACATTCCATGTGAGGTAAAGCTCAGGGCAAACGATCCAACCGACCCAAAGGATATTTGAGTCTTATATTTTAATATTTCATTTTAATAATGTTTTACTTGTTTGGCTTTGAGGTACAACAGAAGAACCCATAAATGTGAAAAAATGCAATGAAACCTAAATTAAAACCTAAATTGCCCTTTGTCCATTTTTAAACCAGTCTGTCAATTCTGAAAACAGCAGTAAAAGCAGATAGACCATTAGCTTCTTCTCTCAAAGTGACTTGTAATGTTAACAATCCTGCTGATGATCCATGGTTTTTATCAAGAGCTTTTACGCCAAAGCACAGGAGTGATATAGACAAAAAAAAAAAAAAAAAAAATCTAAGAAGGCTCCACCTTTTGTAAGACATTGGTTTGAATTACTTTATTAGATAATAGGAGCATCACATTAGATTTAGCTGAATTTGGGGATGTGGATTTTGTCACACCTCTTACAGCGGGCTCAGGAGCTAAAGCTGCATGAAAGAAGGATTACCGAGACTAAAAACCCTCCCAGCACTTTTTGGCAGGAAGCATAAAATCAAGACAAGATACCACAGATCATTCAGAGTTCATCAGACCAAAAAACACGCCATTGCAGCGACGCCTACGTACCTGACATAAATTCCAAACACGCCCAATTCACTCAAGCAATTGCTGATTTTGAGGGGGGCGTCTCTCCTCAGCAGGTAGTTCCGCACGGGGGTGGGATGGATTTTATCCATCAGAATGTAGGCCGTCCTCTCTGTACTGTCCTTCATTCCCCCCAGGACATCACAGATCTCTGATCCATAGATGTTGTTACCTAGGACGGGGATGAATTGTAAACATCCAAGAGTAAAAACTAATTAGCTTATCAAAGAAACTGTCGTCGTACCTCCTCCCTCTCGCTGGGGCTTCAGGACGAACTGGTCAGGTGACGCCAGCGCCATTGCAACGGTTTTGTCACCCTCCGGGCCCTAAAGAGGAAAGGAAATAAAAGAGGACAAGAAAATGTCAGCCTGGAATGTCGCGACTCAACGGTTTTACCATTACATTTGCTGAAAACGCCTGGCAGTGTGTGCCTGAGGCAGGCCCCACGCCCTTCCAACCTTACTCTCTTTGTAGTGAAAAAGAAAGTCTTTTCATAGCTAAAATATTTACTTGACAGATGAAACGGTGCATTGGAGGTTCCTGTTGTCAGGCACCAACTGCTGAGAATGTTGTTATGTTGAGTTGATTCTATCTGTAAAGGATCTACAACTTCCTGCTCTGAATCTACCAGCATTTCATTTTGTTACAGATTCAGATTCTTCATGCTTGGCTTATGTTCAAATAGCAAATGCCAAAATGTGTGATGTGCTCACCATGTCCAGCGTGTAGAGGCCAGCGAATGTTGCTCTGATTTGCTCCACGACTTGGGGCTGGTCGGGAAAGAACCTCTCCAAAACTCCGGGTTTTGCAAGCACCTGCTGAACCTTCTTGGTCCCGGCCAGGTGAGTGCTGATATCAGGGCACTTCACTGCCAGAGAGCTCTCCATCATAAGACGAGCCTCCCAAGTCTGAAATTTGATGATGTGATTTTTTTTTTACTTATGGCAAGGATTGTGATGAAGGTGATTCGGTTGAACCCTGCAATATGACATTTGGCCACACGAGGTTGAACACAGCAGTGACATCTAATGACCTTCTGAGTTAGTTTTGAAAACAGTTTTGAAAAAAAAGCTGTGTCAGTTTTCAGGGAAATTAGGATGAGTTTCCAGGGTTTGTTTGTATCTGCTATAGCTAAAAATAAAATCAGGATGAGCTCAGCGCGAGTCAACCACAACAACATACAGTATTAAATCTCTGTACAAACGATTTTGACACCTTGTACATTGTCATTACGAAATAATATTGACCATCTCCGCTTTACTACAGTTAAAGCACTAGACCAACTGGACTGAGGCTTCTCCAAGTAAAGGACATTATAATGCAATGCAAAACGATGCGATATGATACGATACAGCCAACCGAAAAGCGCCTCGCAGCTTTTAGGGTGTGGAAGTATCAATTCGCTCTGTGTGTGAACAAAATGGGCAGCAGAGCAGAAAGAAGTTTGTTTTTCTGCAACTGAGGGGCAGTGAGCATGTGACCCTGGGCTGAAAACATGAGGGAATGAGGTTGGAGGACCAATGTCTGCCACATTGTTTGTGGGCTTTCACTCTTTCCTTTTTCAAAGCCACACCGGGAAACTAAAGCCAAACTGGCGAAACATTTAATTAGTTGTAAATGCAGCCAGAAATTGTGACTTGTGCATTTAAAAGACATTTGTAATTGTTTTTTGTGTCATCTAAATGAAGGATAGTGGTTTATAGAGTTTTACTGTGTAGAAATCACTCAAGTGGGTGGCTACCAGGGGTTTCCTGAACCAATACTGATACCGGATGTCGGTCCCATATCAGCAAAAACAAACCAGCATCGTATTATATTGGCCTCTAAAATCTCCAATATAAGCCCTCTGATACAAGCAGTCCATTCCAGACTCAGCTACAGCACTTCTATGTAAAATATTCTTATGTTTAAGGTTAAAATTTATGTAACCTATTGTTACACCTTAACCTATTGTTACACCCTTAATACACCTATTGTTGACTATTGTTCTCTGTTTGAGTAATATCACTTGATCAAGTCTTTTCTAACATTCCATCATACAAAATAAGTTATTAAAGAAAAAATTAAAGAGAAAATTAAAGAAAAAAAAGGAAAAATATCAAAATGATTTGTGCTGATATTGCATCGGATCGGTATCAGCCATTACTCAAGGTTGCTATATCGGTATCGTATCGGAAGTGAAAGAGTGGCTACCAGCTACATATACAGAGAACAAGCAACGATACTATACTATCGTATACTATACTTTCCTCCCAGTCCTGGACTGATGATAATTCTAGTTCTTGCAACGGTTTCCAACCGGAGTATTTTGTAATCGATGTGCAGAGCTCTGTAAAACACAGCTGCACAGTACACATTTCGGTGGTTCCGTGACAGCTGATTAGCTCTCTCCCGGCACTCTCAGGCTACATCGTGCATATCTGTTATAAAGTAAGACGAAGGTGCCTCCAAACACATCACTGCACCTCACACAGCCGGCAACCAAATCGGCAATGAGCAGTAAAGTAATACACAATTACCTGTTCAGAAACGTAGTTCTGAGGCATGTAGCCATTCCTGAAGTACACCACTGCGATCTCCTGGCCATCACTGCAAGAATGCAATTGTACATGTGAGTATTTTATGTACGTGTATTAGTACTGTATATAATTAGTTCTAGTGTATTAGGAAAACACCGTTTTACTGGATTGAACGGACAAGGCGGACTTACACAAACAGCCTCTTCTCATGATCGAGGGAGCCCGTCTTAGAGACATCATCGAACCGCCTTCTTATTGTGGGAATTTTCCTGAAACGTATCAAAAGGAGAATGCTGGTTATTGAAAAGCTCCTTCTCACAGTCCAAAAAAAACCCAGGAATTCCTCTTGACTTTCAACTTCTGCCAAATCTCTCCATGCGGTTAAAAATGTAGAAGGAGGCAGAAGAAAAGAGCTCGGCACACTCCAGTTGGCCAAAGGGCGTCAAAGACAGACAAGCTCCATGTGGTCGTGTTTCCTATTAAGCTACGTTGTTTTCACCTCAAATATTGACCAAGCATTTTGGGAGAGACTCAAGCCTTACCTTTTCCACAGTTCGTTCTCGATGTATCGCTGATCAAAGATATTTCTTTGGCTCTCTTCTATCAAGAACATGATGACTGCTCTGTAATGACAACAGCTGGTCATGTAAAGACAATTCCTACCACAACATTTAATCAATACAATTACAGACTTTGGCGATTCAGCTCACAGCTCTGAATATTTTCATAAGTAGCTCTGCATCCACCAATGGCACCAGTGCTACACCTCAATAATGCCATAAGGGTATTTACACTAGAAGACTTCAAAATGTTAGTAGTAGTTATAGTTGATGGCATTTATCCATTTTGCAATGATTTCATTGGCACAAATCAGCTCCAATTGCATGACCTCTTGAAAAACATGTCATATTGTGTAGGCTTGCAAGCTGAATGCACCTGCATTTTCCCTGCAGAACTACCCAGCACTTGAATCTTAAGCTAAGTAGATATAACGGGGAGTGAGTGAAGTCAAGGATGGCCATTAGGCAATAACATGCAGTTTGATAAGATTTTAATTCAGAGGATGTACCTCTCTGATCCATAGAGCTCCCAGGCTTTGGCAATGGCACTGGCTAGGCCCACTGCAGGATTGTTGTCAAGGATGCGTTGGCTGTCCTCCAGCCTTCCTGCCACCTTCAGGATGTGTCTGTGTAGCAAGAAGGAAAAAACTTCAATGTTAATCGTGGTAAAAGATTTATCATAAACCTTGATTTAGCTGTAGCGTTTATTCCTTCATCTTAAATAAGCAGGTTCAACACACTGTCAAATGTGAGTGTGGGACAGTAGATTATCAAGTAAATACAGCCGCTTCAGGGTGCACCCTAGATGAAATGACTGACTGTACAGCCAGGTGAGTGATACTGCAGATGTGTTCACTAATGTAATGAATATTTATGCTGATGACTGTTTTTACCGGTGCAGGTCTGGTGTGCGTGACGAGAGGCCTCCAAAACTAGCAGCAAAGGTGTTGATCTCGATCTGTTTTAGAGAGGAAGACCCATCCTGTGGTCTGTGGTCCAGCATGTAGTCAGATCGATTGAGACCTAACACGATAGACTATAATAGAAAAAACATATATCAAATGAGACTGATGCAACCCAGAAAGAGGTAAAAGACACATGGCTGGCAAGTTGGTGCATCCGGATGAGATCTCAAAACTAATGAGCCAATGGTCTATTCTAGATATTTATTTGCAAGCTGCCTGATGAAAAGGGAGGAATGGGACAAATACGAATCCATATAATTTTGGTACACATCCATTGCATGTGGCAAAAAACAAAAACATACTGTTATTCTGTTTGTAGAGATGTAACAAACTGAGGCGTTGCCGTACCTGCGATCGTCCTTCTTTAAGGATCTGTTGGTGGATCTTGAACAACCTTGCAGTGAAATCATCCACGGCAATAGTGCTGGAATCACAGAAAATCCACCACTTCTACTATGAATCCACAATGCCACAATCATTGGTTTATGTTTTGGCTTGTTGGTACTAAAGATCTCATTGCTGACATATTGTACCCTTAGATATACCCAAATTATTGAGATTTCTATATGCTTTTTATATGCCTAACATACCTAGCAAGAGCCTCCTGCAGAAAGTCTGAGTCCTGACTGATCTTATCCACCAATGTGTTGTAATGAGTTTGCACTGCCAGAGCCTGCAGGAACACAGCTTTAGGCACTGGCGTGGGGAAAAGTGTGAAGGGGGCATAGGTCACCAACTGAAAAACAACAAAAAAAACAAATCATAATGACACAGCATTTTATGAATGAAATGAAGTGCATAAAATTCCTGGCATTGCTTGCACACGCCTATTGCACACAGCAGTGGCTTGACAGGCAGCCAGTATGCAGTTACTGCGTAGCGTCCTTTGTTCAACACTTGTCAAAACCTGATATTCACATCTATTTGCCAAATTAATTCAATGTTATCAAAACACATTATGCTATGACATGTGACTGCATTCTAATCCTCAACTACCAGGGAGTGATCATACTTCGTATACACAAGCTATCCAACTCAGCAGATAATGGAATGTATTCAAAAAATGATGAGATGACCTAAAAATGACTACAACTGCTCATGATCTGAGGACTAAAACTCAGTGTGTGAATAACAAACACCAGGGCAATGTCTCACCTCTGAACCATTGGGGGTTTCCTGGGTCCTCATTAGAATCCCCTGCAGAAGAGCTGCATCTTTTGCTACAGCAGCTAAGTCCTCTATTTGTCTTGCATTCATCAAGACCTCATCTGGTACCCCCTGTGACATACTGACTCAGCTAAAAAAGAGAAAACTGTCCGTCACTATAAGTGTGCAAAACAGAGGGAAGGAAACAATACAGTGTGAAATGCTAATACGAGGAAGTAAATCAATTCCAGTTTCAATAGAAACCTCAGTTTCATGGGTGAAGTAAATTGCAAGATACTGTCTCCAACACTTCTATCTATCTGTGCTCCAACTTGATTCAGAATCACTTAAGTGAGTTAATTCTTAGTTATCAAAATTCCATCTTCAGGTAAAAGTCAATTGATAGGTGATGTGATACTATCTCGAGTTGCACGGGGCATCTGTTTCAATAATGTAGTGTTAATTTTGGAGTGGAGAGCCAATAGGAAGCTTCACTGCATGCCTCCCCCCACCTCATCATTAATATTTTTTGCTATAACTAGTTACTAGTGCTTATCTTTCCTTTCACTGGTAAATAAGTATATACTTTGAGGCCCACCATTTGACTCGTACTGCTGCAAATGGGTTTACTAGTCAACTGGTAGATATCTTGCCTTTAGTAGTTAACTAGTTAACATGTTGGGTCCATCCAGTTCACTAGTAAGAGAGAGATCGGCTTGAACTGGTAAGCACGGGGCATCTGTTTCAATAATGCAGTGTTAATTTCGGAGTGGAGAGCCAATAGGAAGCTTCACTGTATGCCTCCCCCCACATAATCATTAATATGTTTTGCTATAACTAGTTAACTAGTGCTTATCTTTCCTTTCACTGGTAAACAAGTATATACTTTGAGGCCCACCATTTGACTCGAATTGCTGCAAATGGGTTTACTAGTCAACTGGTAGATATCTTGCCTTTAGTAGTTAACTAGTTAACATGTTGGGTCCATCCAGTTCACGAATAAGAGAGAGATCGGCTTGAACTGGTGAGTCTTTTGGCTTTCAATAGTGAGCATTATGGTTATACTGGTGAATTATTAACATCGTTTGTATTCACTAGTTAAGTAGAGACCTCATGTTTGACTAGTTAACGTGTCGGTCTTTGCAGCTCGCAAGTCAGTAAATGTGTGTTTTTGACCAGTGATATCAAGGATGTGTAATAAATCAGTTTTCCATGTACTGCAGATTCATACTACTGCAATAATCCTCACTCAGCTTTCTCTTACAGAACTTTGGTGATATAAATCTACATTTCTGGTGATCTAGACAGTGATCTAGGTTCATCCAGGTCATTCTATTGGACATCTATTGGAATCAAATGTTGTATTTTGAGTTTTGATTGTTATCTTTGGGTTTTTAATGATATCATCTGTCACCACAGGAAGAGTGTAAATCATTAACACATGGACAAGTCAGCATAAATCAAAACTTTCACTGAAAAATTACAGCAACTACACATATAGACTTCTACTGCATAAAGATTCCTCTTTGGTAACAAAGTGGTCAAACACTTCCGGGGGGGGGGAGGCGGTGCAGTGACGCCCCGCTCCGGTGTCCACACACCGAAGCCTACCCACCGCTACTGAGCTATTTGTCCGTGTCTAACTGTCTCCACCGGCTGCCTCGCGTCGCACGGAGGTCCGTATTAAAAGCAAACATTACCCTTCGCGCTGTATCCTCTGATATGCTCCGAGAAATGACGCCGAGAGTTCTGGCACCGAAGCCTGTGTGTTACAAACCACTTCTGAATCATCCGCTTCGACGACCACCGGTGTTTGGTCAGTCGAGGTCAACTATTGGATGCGCGGAATCACGTGGATCGCTCAGCCAATCAGGCCTGCTGACGTCACGAAGGCGGAAGCTGCCATGCTGGAAACGCTGGCGTTGCTGTAGTGGAAGCAGGTGACATCTCTATTATTTCCCTAATGTTAGGAAGTGATAACGAATGAAAACTCGCAAAGGCGTTTTTTTTTCATGATTATATTTTCTGAATGTCAATATTAACAGTGTTTTTGCTCCTTATAGCAACATTTAAGAGCACTCCCTTAACTGTTCCACAAAATGCTTCTCTAGGTTTGTCCTTATTCCTCATTGAAGTCCCCAGAGTCAAGGTATCACAATGCATCTTGATTAAATCAAAAGTTCTCTCCATTTCCCTGCGTACTTCACACCTGCATACGTTATGTCCATCTCATCTTGACATTGCAAATCCATTTGCATGTGTATGCATATGTTAAATGACCACTATAATAAGAGAGCAAAGAAGGGCAATCTGCCCATAACATCAAAACATATGACACCAAATGATTTGCATAATGTGATGCACAAATTATTGTAAAACATATTCATCGTATGCTCTGTAATTTACAGTAACGATAGGGCAGGAGAGGGCAGCGGGGCCTGCTCCAGACCAGCAGGGGGAGATGCAGCGCTTCAGTACATGTCACATAGACCCTACTTCACACTTCCTGTTCTGAGATTGCCCTCTTTTTAGCTTTCTTGCATACAAGCGCACACAGCCTCAAGCTAATTAATTGGTGTCAGCCAGGTTTGTGAAAAGGACTCATTGAGCAAGAGGGATAATCAGAGTGTATTGGGATGATGTCACAGTGCTAGCACATGACAGAGGGGCCATGATCCAAAGGGATCAGGAGGAAGCACTCAACTGTGTCGTATTATACTGTGTTTTTGTGCTTGTTTGTGTACTTGTAGATGGCAAGTGGACAGCTGTCAAGAGCAGAGGCCTTGGCGTGCTCAGGCTGCAGGCATGCGTGTCACGTGATGCTGTACTCTGACACGAAAACTCAGCTGTTTGGAAGAATTCCCATCAGGCATATAATACTGGTAAGGGAAAGCATATAGTTACAGGTGCAGGAGTGGGTTACCGATGGAAAAGATTGAATTGTTTACATTTAATATTTACGCCTGTTTGAATGGAAACATTTTGTAATAAATTACACGTTTGGCTGTGTTTGTGTGCATGGATGCATAAGTGTGAGTGTTTAACTGCCTGTGTCACATCCCACAGATGCAGATGCGTTTTGACGGTCTGCTGGGTTTCCCTGGCGGGTGAGTCTCTCCTGATGCTACTTTTGTTTTTTCTTTTAATCCACAAAGGTATGGGAGTCTGATTTTTTTCTGAGGAGCCACTTCAAATGATAAAAACTATTAGAGCCCAGACTGACATTCACTGTAATACTCACAGCATTGAGACAATATGTTAGGTATGAACAGATTTATTCGTTTGCAAGGAGCCCTTATCTAAATTTTCCCCTCAAATTGCTTTGTTAGAGAACACTGCCAGAAAACTGCATTAGAAACAGAGTCATACTTTAAGTCATATAACTTTATACCGACAGAAAATTTTAGAAAATGAGTGTGTCAAAATGTGACCCCAAAATGAGACCCTCTCTCATCAGCTATTGGACAGCTTGCCTGTTACAGGTGTACCTTGTGTGCAATGCTAAGAAGGAGATACTTGGTATTTATCTGTATCTGTATCTATTTCTATCTACATTAGCATTATCGATATCGGTTTGTGAGCATTAGCATTTAGCACAGAGGTGCACAGCTTCTTTGACTCAATTGGCACCCTTAAGTATATTGTGGCAGTAATCCAGTGTAGATAGAATTTATACTTAAAGCCTTTTTATAGTTTCTTATTATTAACTGAAACCACATCAAGGATATTTACAAACTGACATGCAACACTGAGATTTGTTGATGAAATGAGATTTGATGCATGGTCATTTTGTGGCTTGTTTTGACTTCAAGCAGTGCATATGCATATAAACCTGGTTTAATAGTGTGGATATTCTGCATCATCATCTCACTATTTTTGTCTTCTAACTTGATCAGTGACTTTCTGATGATTTTGCTTTACGTGGAGCAGGCAGCACCTTTGCAAAGTCCTCTTGGCCTTTAAATTCAATCAGCTTTTCAATCCCACTGATTTATCTACCACTTGGCTCAAGAGTCAGTGGAGAGCAATAGGCCTGACATTGTTTATGTACATTGTTCATATCTGATTCTGACCTTTGACCTACCTCTTCACACCCACCAGGTTTGTTAACCAATTGAAGGAGACCCTGGAGGCAGGGCTGAGCAGGGAATTGCTGGAGGAGCTGGGTGTGTCTGTTCCCATATCTGTGGATGACCACGTTGACTCTCGCCATGCCCCTGAATCCTCCTCTACCTCTCCCTCTCTGATCACTCACTTCTATGTCAAGAAGATTGAGGAAGAACAGATTAGGGAGGTGGAGAAAGCAGCTGCATCCACAGCAGTGGATCATGGACAGGAGGTATTGAGTGTGTGTGTGTGTCCTGCATCCTGCTCCTACTAAAATGCCTAAATGCAGCATTTTAGCTGAGCTCATGCCCTGACGTCTGTCTTTCTGTCTAGGTTCTGGGTATGGTCAGAGTCCCGCTCTACACCACAAAACATGGCGCAGGCCTCTCGGCGTTCCTATCGCACTCGTTCATCGGCAATGCTCGCATCCAGCTGGTTGACACTCTGCTGCGCTTCAACCTGGTCACCCCTGAGGAACTGCAGAAAGCCCTCGCACACTCACTGAAGAGACATGCACACACTGAGGAGGATCTGCAAGCAGCCCTTGTGGAGGCAAATAGGAGGAAATGATTTTGAAACACACCTGCACATACATAAGCCCCTCAGTTCAAGCACACATAATTATCCCACTATGATGTATTTTTTTCTCTTCTTCCATGCACATACTCTACCCTGCACACATAGACACTCACTATCAGTACTGATTCTGAGCTTGTGACTCATATTGATCTCACAGCAATCAGTTCGGGGAAACCAACCGCCATACCACTTATGAAAATACAATCATACACATCTTGAGGTTTTTTTTTAAGCTTGATGTTTTTGCTTTTTTATCTTTAGATCTTCAGCATAACTTTACTAAGAACATCAACTGAGGAAAGAGAGATTAAGACACTACTATTTAGGATTGATGTGCACAATAAGACCACTCATAAATTGTGTACTATCATGTAGCCGTAAGCAGAAGTTTCACAGTACAACTGCCACTGTGGTCAACCAACATGTATTGAAATACAGTATAGAAGAGCTTTTAAGCTACAATTGTGCGTGGTGTGGACCTGAAATGTTTATATCTTTTCATGAATGCTGATTAGGGGCAATAAAGTAATGGAAAGAAAACAAATTCAATAAAGAGAAAACCATTAGTATGTAAATCAGGATATTTAGAGCTGATAATTCACCCAGCCTAAAGAACAGACAAAAGGCAGCACCTCACACCTCACAGGAAGAAAAAAAAAAGGCAATGAACAGAAACACACAAGATCACCCTGGGAGGGTTTACCTTATAAGGTACTCTCAAGTGCCAGGATCAAAGGGGCATGGCCGACAGGAAAAAAAATAGATTATTTTTCTATCAGACATAACCTCGTCTGTCTTTGTGCCGTTTAGATTCGTGGTGTTGGTTATGAAGTTACAGCACGTAGCTGGTGCAATCCAAGGATTAATTACGTCCGTGACATAGTATATAGCCTGCAGCCCAAGATTTGATTCTGTTTAAGTGTACCCTCGATGCGCATAACGCGCCTGCACCAGATGTTAGTAACCTCATTCCCAGACAATATTCCTGCCAGTGAGGCAGAGCAGAGACATGATGCTACCCTAATGTTCATGACACCTACTGTACATTACCGAGTGTACATTCTATCCTCAGCGTTTTGCAGGTAACGCAGCCTTATATGCAGGATGTGTTATGTGTATGACTGCCAAGTCAATGCAGCAGGTTTACTGCATTGCATTTAGTGTGCTAAACATCCTGCACGTTTGATGAATCTCTCACAGAATGTCTACATAAAAGATGGAATAAAAAAAGAGATGAAAGTTCCCCCAATCCTTTATTTTTCATTGTGATAGACTTAGTGGCTTGAATGTGAACGCAGATGTATCAATCAATCATAACCTCATGCAGATTGATCATCTTTGAGCAGGTGTTAACAGAATCAGAGATAAATAGTGGATTTAATTTGTGGAGAAAAGTAGAATTCGATCTGCTGGCAATATCTGCCCGTCAAGTGTTTGCCTGAGCTGTCGAGACAAAAAAACCCACTCTGCATCCGGCGCAACAGACAGGAAGCAAAGGAGACGGGTTATACGAAACACTGTTGTGCGTGTGGTTGTGTGTAAGCTTGGGTTTGTATGCAGGACTGCTTGAGAACACATCCTCTGCAAAGCATGCACAAATGCATGTGTGCCCCGTTGCATCATGCACCTCAGCGTGTGCGAAGAGAAAGGATGCCACCATGTGATGGTGTTGTGAGGGCGAATAATACAAGGTCATCAGAAAAACATTTGGAGAGAGAAAGGGATGGAGGGAGGGCAGTGCAGGCGAGGGATGCAGGGAGAGAGCGGGAGCGAGGGATGCTGAGGGAGAAAGGCGGTATATTCATAGCAGCAGCGGTATTTATAGCCGCCCAGAGGAGAGGAGAGAGCGGGGGGCGTGGCTTGGGTTGTGGCTTTAACGCCGCTTCACAAGGCAGGGGGGGAGAGAGGGAGGGAATGGGAGGAGAGAGGCATCTCTGGTGTGTGTGTGTGAGAGAGAGAGAGAGAGGGGAAGCTGTTTGGCGTATTTGGCAGGAGAGGGAAGAAAGAAAGAAGGGAGGGAGGGCTGTTTTTGAGTGTTTGCCTGAGAAATGAGAGAGAGCGAGCGAGGGGGGAGGGAGGGAGGTAGGAGGGTACTGAGCTGAGAGAAATCTGTCAGATTCAAACACACTGGTCTGTCTCTCTCTCTCTCTCTCTGTGTTTGATAAAAGGAACGGAGGATGAGAGGAGAGGACGGAAACTGAGGAACAGATAGAAAGAGACAGCAGAGGACCACAAAGTGAGGTATGTATGGCTGTCATGCTTCTGTTACTCATGAATCTAATAACAACCTGTGTGTCTGTGTGTGTGTGTACGTGTGTGTGTGTATTTACAGTGTATGCATGCATAACCAAAGTGAATGTCTGTGTGTTTAAATGTAGTTTTGTGTTTTCAAATGAACACTGTATTCACTTGGGGGTTTTATAAGTGACAAATTGATGTAGGCTACTCTCTGTTAGGGGTATCAATTATGTAATGTGTGCACCATTTTCAGTGTTGATGCTCTGTGTGTGTGTGTGTGTGTGCGTGTGTTTGTGTGTGTGTGTGTTTACATGCTTGTGTAATTACGCTGTGGTGTTTATGTGGCCATTGTGTGGAGCACCGCTAGAGAGTGTTGGCCATATGGGGTGATTTACAACCATTGTAAATATCAGTCAACACTAGTGCAATATCAGAGCTGTAAAACCATAATCCCCCCTCCCCACCCCCCACCCCCCCCACCCCCTGCTTAGCACCTTCACTATTGACAGCAAGATCACATTCTATTATTATTGAGCCAAAAACAAAGCATTTCTTTGTGCTGTTGCTTTATAGTGTGAACAACAAAGATTGTGTTGGCATTGCAACAGAGCAGGCTACAGATCGCTAATTTCTATGCAAATTTTGTTTAAAAAGTTGGGGAATACAGCGTCAGACAAGGTTCCTCAAACATACTGGATAATTGACTGCCCACATTGGATGCACATTTCAATCTCAGCAAGCGGTTCACAGAAGACATTAACACGCTAGTGCAAATCCCCGTTAATGGCATAATTTGTCTTTGAACGATCTGTGTATTGTAAGTGATACACACAAGTGAGGTCTAAGAAAACCCCAGAGATTTCCCAACATACAATTTTCCTAAATTCAAAACAATGCAAGCAATGTCCACAACGACTTGCTCATAGACGAAAATCTATATGGACCCTCTAATTAGCTCTGTCAAATCTTTGGTGGAGAAGTGGTGCATTCAGCAGGGACCGGAGGAACGGATGTGGCCAGCACCTCGCCCCTCAAACTGCCCAACTGTCGGAATCTGTTTTCATTTCACTTTCCCCCCCCCCTTTTTTTTCATTCACAGGTATGCATTCCACAAACACTACCTGTAAATGATCCTCCACATAAAACTCCACCATGGCAGAAGCAGAGAAATGCGAATAACTGTGGCCATTCCTTATGCGGCCCCTGGCTTTGGTCTTGCAACCGGGGTTTCATGCAAAACTGCCTTCAGTACTATTGCAATTAGGGACTGTGCCAGAGCCTGAAAGGCACCTTTTACCGTGGATGAAATCTCCTTAGCAAGCCTGGTGCCCAAAGGCGTTTCATTCATGTGTCATTATGAAAGTTGACCTTTTTGCTGCATTTATGGTGCTTTAATCATTGATAGATTCTTTGTGAGCAGTTCTCCACTGACACCTTGAAACAGCGGTCCCGGTGCTTCATGTTTGTACCTCGAACTTAAAGTGAGATTTTTCAGTACAAAGTGATCCTCTACTGATAGCGCATGAGTAGAAACTTGCGGTGGCACACCGTTCTATGACTTCCTGTTTCCTATGGCAGCTGCAGCGAGAGCGCCGGTTGAAGGAGGAATACAAGACAGATGCTGGCAAGAACAAGAACTTTGTCAGTGTTACGATGAATCTGGATTTTTGAATTTGCATAGCTAATCTTGCATCATGCTAAATCTCATGACACGTTCTCAAAACTTGGGGCTGGTGCCAGTTTGTGGTCGCTCTACCTGTCATGGTGCATATTTTCCATGCGGTCTGCAGCACAGCAATGTGCCTTGCTCGTCGGTTTGTTAAGTAGATCAGCTTTACAATTGCATTTGGGAAATTACAAGCTTAGTTTTCGATTGGTAGATGGATTTTTTTTTATCATAGTCTCTGAGTTACAATTATGGTCAGATTAGATTGTATATCTTAATTTGATTTATATTAGCATATGTTAGTAGACAGAAACATTGCAAGACTCATGTTGACAAAACCCCTCTCCCCTCACCTCCAAAGCTCGGTATTAATGCGACATGTCAAGTTTGCAAACAAAATGGAGGAAAATGGCAAGTTCCACTGAAAATCACCTAAGATACTCCTCTTCCAGCTGTATTTTCATGTTCTAATTGCCAAGATAACATTGGTGTCTCTTCCCATCCTACTCTGATGGGTGATAAAAATCTCACTGGAGGGATTGTTATTATCAAGCTCGGCACGCTCTCCTTCCAAATATATCAATATTGAAAGAAATAGAATGCACAGTTGATGCCAGCAGGTCCTGCGCAATGATATGTATTACAATAATATTAAACCCCAAAGAAATACTACAACAGAGTCTATGGAATAAGAAAAATCCTACCATTGTGATCAATAACCTTGCAGGAGAGGTTCTGACTTGAGTGCCACAGCCTCCACACTCACATCTCACTCAAAAAAAGACAATCAATATCCAAAGCCTCTTTTATATGTCCGATGATTATTCAGCATAATACATAGTCAGCTTCAGAAATCAAACTATTTGATCTTACTCTGTGCACACACTTGCATCTTTAAAAATCAATCTGTCCGTCAAACAGATGAACATCACACCTGACTACCTGACCGGTTCACTGCAGTGGATGTTCAGCTGATGCATCACTGACCCCACAGCACAGGGTCAGGTTTAGACGCTCATGTAACTTTCCAATCCTTTTCCCGTGATCGTGCTGATAAAGATGTGACCGATTAGGCTGTTATCGTCCAGCAGTAAAAAAAAAAATGTGTTTGTCCCAACTATTCAGGAGGTGAGATCATTCAGCCAACTCCCGCTAGTGTGCGTTTTTTGACATTTACAGCATTAGAAATGACCTGGCTTTGCTCCAGGTTCGCAAAGATTTGGGCTGGGTTTCTACTCCAGGGAAGCAGCAGTTTAAAGACAACGCAGCTGTAAGGAAAAAACAGTTAGAATCATGTTTAACCGTTTGTGCAAGATAATAGTCAAGATAATATTCTGTGACGGAGTCGGCGAAGGCACAGTGTGGCTCTCAGCTATGCCAGGAAATCCCCATACAGAATCGGCCATAACATCAAACACAATATCCCACTTGTACCCCGTATTACTTCTGATGAGTGCCTCTTTGCTGCTTCTCTGCTCTTTTTTTTTAATCAGAAGAAATTAGTGGAAAATCCCCTTGATGGCAATAAGGATCTATCTGACTGTACCACTTCTATTCACTCATGTCTTCAATCGACTTTATATTCATTGCTTGCACCACATGACCTCTGCCTTTCGACAACCTTGACTTTAAGTATAAAACACTGTTCCCTGATAACCTCTGTGTCTCTCTGCCCTTTTTCCACCCTCCTCAGTTTTTCCCGGTCTTTTGCTGAATCTCCCACAACCCCCCCCTCTCCCTCTCGGATCATTTACATGGGCTTTGTTCTGTGCAGATTAAGGTCGCGGTCTGATGTAGGCCTCCAGAGTCTCCAAGGTCTTCTTCACAAACTCTCAGTCGCGAAAATCCCTCCGATTATTCACCGTGCTTCCACAATTACGTCGCACTCTGTCTGTCTGTCTGCAACTGCCACTAATGTGTCTTGATCCCAGTTGCATTTTCGTTTTCCTTGAACAAAACTCAAGCAGCTGGTTAAGTTCTGAGTGACAGGCTTGAGTCACAACCCGGGTCTGATATGCATCATGTCAAAACATTCCTTCATGTATCCTCCTCTCTCTGAAAAGACATGATGCTTCTGAGAATGTAGACCTTCAGATGCTCTCTCATGGCGTTATAGCCTGCTGGTGACCACATGAAAACAAATCAGTGTTTGCCGCGTTACTATTTGACAGTTTAATTTTGGCTCGGTTACGGGGGGGGGGGGTT
>CAESWR010001306.1:0-11043 GCA_903171835.1 Mullus surmuletus
TGCAACAAGAATTGCTGTCATTAGCCCATGTGTTGCATTGCTGTGCTCACAATGTGCGAAGGTCTTTGGATCTGGACGACCTTGTGACAGCGTTTGCACAAGCTAAGGCCCGTTAGCACCATCTTTAGACCAGCGGACCTGGTCATTATTTATTTAATATTCACTTGCACGTCAACAGTATTTATCTACATTGTTGCAGTTTTATTTGACCTTTTATTCTTGACTCCACTGGTTCAGATTTGTATTTTTGGTCATAAACAAAAGTTCATATTCTATGTATCTTGTTGGTGTCAGATTATTAACAACAAGGATTATTAATAGGCCTGGGCTTTCAAGGACTTCTGTTGGTCCCTGGACCTCACTTTGAGAACCCCTAATCTCTTCTAATCTATTTGTTTCAGCATACACATCAAATGTCCCAGAAATTGTGTGCAAACCTTATTTTTTCGGTGTGCTTGGATGGGGTGGGGGGCCCCACCAATTACTTGCTTGGAGCCCCAAAAGACCCTTGCAATGCCACTGGGGACCACCAGACCCCCCAAACATGATGCAAGGTTTTTTCAAGAGTTTGCCAAACTATTGTCTGTTGTTTGCATGGATTTTGACTGTGTTGTTTTAGTGGGTGATTTGAACATTCATGTTGATAATCCTAAAGATGTGTGGGTTTAAAGTTCTTTAAATTTAAAACAAAAATAAAAAAAACTCCAGGTATATTACGACATTTATAAAGAGAGGCTTTGCAACTATAACCAGGAAGTGAAGAATGCAAGGCAGTCACATTTTTCAGAGATTATTAATAGAAACAGTAATAATGCCCGCAGACTTTTTTCTGTAGTAAACAGACTGACAAACCGCTCAGCTTCAGTCCCTCCTCAACTGCTGCCTAACCAGTCATGCAACAACTTTGCAGTTTTTTACAAAGAAAATACAACAGATAAGACAAGCAGTGAGCAGCTCCAGCTCAGGAATGATAACACTTGTGCCTTCCCATCCTCCAGTCAATCTAGGACATTTTAACCTCCTCGATTGTACAACTCTAACGCAAACCGTGTCAAAATTAAAGCCCACAACTTGCTCTCTTGACATTCTGCCTTCTAACTTTTTTAAGACTGTATTCAACTGAATAGCTCCGGACGTACTGCAGATAATAAATACTTCTCTCCAAGCAGGACAGTTTCCCCAGGCTTTGAAAACTGCAGTAATAAAACCTCTTCTAAAAAAATCTAATCTGGATGCCACAACAATTAGTAACTATAGGCCAATATCAAATCTGCCATTTCTGGGGAAGATCATTGAAAGGGTTGTTTTTGAGCAAACTCATGCTTTTATGATGCAAAACAATCTTCTTAACACATTTCAGTCAGGATTTCGGCCGCAGCACAGCACTGACACCGTGCTCATGAAAGTCTTAAATGATATTCATCGGAACTCTGACGCAGGCGAATCCTCTGTTCTGGTTTTACTGGATCTCAGTGCTGCATGTGACACAGTTGATGCTGAGATCCTCCTCAGCAGATGGAACACTGGGTTTGGCTCACTGGCTCACTGTGCTACAGGGGTTCAAATCTTACTTACAAGATAGGGACTTCTTTGTGTCAATTGGAAACCATGAGTCTGAACGAACTAAGATCACATGTGGGGTTCCTCAAGGCTCCATACTCGGACCGCTTCTATTCAACATCTATATGCTTCCTCTAGCTCAGATTATGGAGCATCACAACATCTCCTATCATACTCGATACAGATGACACATAACTATACATTTCAGTGTCCCCACAGGACTACAGTCCCTCATTCTCACTGAGTGACTGTATTCATCAAATCAATGAGTGGACGAGCCAGAACTTTCTCCAGCTAAATGCAGACAAGACAGAGGTGATCAGTTTTGGCCCCAAAAATGAAAGACCAAAGATCATCGCTCTCCTTGGCTCTATGTCTTTGACAGCTACAAATCAAGCCAGAAATCTTGGTGTAATTATTGACTCAGACCTGAACTTCAACAGCCATCTAAAGTTTATCACTAAATCTGCCTGTTACCACCTGAGAAACACAGCCAGAATTAAGGGGTTTCTGTCCAAACAAGACATGGAAAAAAGTATCCATGCATTCATTTTCAGTAGGTTGGATTATTGCCATGGCATCTTTACAGGTCTTAACAAAAAATCCATCAGGCAGCTGCAGCTGATCCAGAACACTGCTGTCAGAGTCCTTACAAACACAAGGAAACTGGACCTTCTTAAATCACTACACTGGCTTCCTGTGAGTCAAAGGATAGATTTTTAAATCTTACTGCTGGTCTACAAAACACTGGTCTCGGACCAAAACATGCTGGATCCGCTGGATCCCTACGAAGCATCCAGACCCCTTAGCTCATCTGGACCTGGTTTGTTGTGTGTTCCAAGAACAAGAACCAAGCAGGGTGAGGCAGCATTCAGTTATGATGCTCCTCACCTGTGGAACAAACTACCTGGAGATCTGAGGTGCTCAAACTGTCGGCTCCTTTAAATCAGAGCTAAAAACACTATTGTTTACTGCAGCGTATTCTTAAACACTTGCCTGCTGCACTCTATTGGACTCTGGAGGAGTGTGTGTGTGTGTGTGTGTGTGTGTGTGTGTGAGGAGAGAGTGAGGAGTGTGTGTGTGTGTGTGTGTGTATGTGTGTGTGTGCAATGTTGGATGTGAAGGCCAGCCCAGCAGAAGCAGTGAAGACTCACCTGCTCGTAGTTTTCAGCCCAGCTGTTGTAGAAGCTGATGGTCTCCTGTAGGTCGAGGTCTTTGTTGGAGTGAAGAAGGTTCTTCACCTCCTCAGTTCTTGCAGAGCTCATCGTGATGTGACGCCACCTCACAGCTGCTGGGGATGTTCGACCAGTTGGACGACTGGAGACAAAGATTCCAACCTGAAAACTCATACAGCAAAGAGAGAGAGAGAGAGAACACAGAGCACACACACACACCCACACACACACTAATTTGATCATTTTATTACTTGTTCTTCTCATACCTTATCAAATTCTTTTACTGCCTCAGTTTTTAGCTCCGGTGTCTCTTAAAGGTGGCTTTCTCTTTGCCGTGTGTGTGTGTGTGTGTGTGTCCGTGCCTGTATGTGTGTCCATGTGGGTGTGTCCATGCATTTGTTTGTACACGTCGGTGTGTGTGTGAGTGTGTTTGTACACGTCGGTGTGTGTGTGTGTGTGTGTACACGTCGGTGTGTGTGTGTGTGTGTGTACACGTCGGTGTGTGTGTGTGTGTGTTTGTACACGTCGGTGTGTGTGTGTGTTTGTTTGCGTGTATGTGTCCATGCTTGTGTGTGAATGTGTGTCCATGCGTTTGTTTGAGCGTGTGTGTGTTTTACAGAGTGTGTGTGTGTGAGGATGGTGTTCTCTGTTGTTCTTGGCCTCTGAAGCCTTTGGTATGAAAAGTGACGTAGAAATCAAGTTTGGTTTGATGATATTGAGGCCTCAGAGGGGAGTGTGTTATGTCGCCCCCCGGTGGCCATCAGCTGTCCTGCAGTCAGCAGCCTCCACACTGACTGTCTGTTACAATCCAGGCTCAAAGGGAAGCAACATCATCGAGTCTCAAAGTACCTGCAGGAAGTGACATAGCGACCAGACCAAACAGTGACACCAAGAGGAGACCTGGAAGCACTGCAGGCCTACACATGGGGGCTGTGACGCCCCCGCCCTTAAAAAGGTCCCCCTCAGGCAACCGACCGACCTCCCCCTCTAAAAACAAGAGAGAAGTTACATTGAGGACCCGCAGAGGGCGTCGGCCAGGACGTCCCCACCACCACTGAGGCAGATCCTCAGGTCCAACCCCTGCAGAAACAGCCTCCACCGCAGCAGGCGCTGGTTGGAACCTCGCATGCCGTTACTAAAAACAAAAGGGTTATGATCTGAGTGGACCTCTGGCGGAGCTCCTGAAACCTAAACATCAAAATGAACTTCTTTGAGAAGCAGCAGAGAGGAGGCTCCACCCCATGAGCGTCGTCTTGCTCCAGCACCGACATCACTCGCATCACCAGCAAGCTCAAAGTGAAGACTGGAGCTGCAAGAACAGGTGCGTTAGTTAACAGTGCTTCCAGATGTTCCAATCAACACTGCACTTCTCAACCCAAACTGAAGCAACCTTTGGGCTCCGCAGGTTTGTTAAGGGAGCAATGGTGGCAAAGTGACAACAGAAACTCTGATAGTGACCCACCATTCCAAGGAACCTCCTCAGCTCCCTCCTTGTTAATGGAACGCTGAGGCTGGAAATGACCTCCACCTTAGCGTCGACAGGCCCGGCTGCCACAACCAACAACTTCACCCGGATGTGTGAGTGTCACTCGTCCAAACTCACATTGTGCGAGGTTCGATGTGAGGTTTGCCTCGGCAAGTCGTTTGAAGACCTCCTCCAGCTGGACAACATGCTGAGTCCAGCTGTCATCGAGGCAGGCTGCACAACCAGCTGTTGCCTCCAAAACTTTGTTGACCAGCCGTTGAAAAGTTGCTGGGACATTTCGCTTGTCAAATGCCGTGACCTTGTATTGACCAAAATGATCTGGTGTGACAAAGGCGGAGCTCGCAGGGTCGGCGGCAAAAAAAGCGCTGAACCAAGCAGATCCACACAATCATCTGTACCAGGGAGGAGAAACGAGTCCGGCTTAGTGACAGCGTTACTCTCTGCTCATCCATACAGTGAGCGTCACACTCGTCTACAGCTGAACAAGGGGAGCTCCATCTGACAACTATGGTCGAGTACATACGTTACCTCTTTATAGAACAGCTGGCCCCTGCCAGGATTTTCCCCGTATGGGTGCTGCTTAATTGGTGCTTCATCACCCACATCAATGTCATGATGAGGACATTAGTTCAGGTGAGCACATCAGAGAAGAGACCTCGATTCTGCCTGACTAACCGAGCAACATCAGCTCCCTCAGGGGCCTTCAAGTAGGACAAGGAGCTTCCAAACTAGCTAAAATCTTTGGCAACCTCAGAGCTGTCCGGCTCATTCGTAGAACAAACCAGCTCAGGAGGAGCTCGATCTGGCACAGACGGAATACTTATCGCTGCTATCGCCTTAGCTTCGGGCAGCGCATCGGAACCACGAGCTGAATATGGTTTGAGGAGGTTCACGTGACACAAACCAGTCTTTCATCGACAATCAGGAGTTTTTACCACATAATCACATTGCCCAACTTGGAGCTCACCGGTGTATGAGCGGCTGCACTTAGCCTGCAAAGCAGAACTGGATGGGTAGCAACACGAGAACTTTATCTCCTGGCGAAAACATTCACTCCTTAGCCTTCTTATCGTACCATTTCTTCATCTCCTTCTGGAAAGGACACAAATTCTCCTCAGCCAGCTCACACGCTCTGGTCAGCCTGGACTGAAACTCACCAACACGATCCAGTGAGATGGTTGCAGGACTACAATTGTTAGCCAACCACACTGGCGGCCATTCTGGTGGCGTGCGTATCGGGAAGCCCCTCAAGTATCGACTGATTTTTCAGTTTCAGCTTTTGCACAGGCATCCAGGGACCCTCCCAATCCTCCAGGGACCCTCTCAACCCTCCGATGTCCCTCCTAACCCTCCAGGGACCCTCTCAACCCTCCAATGTCCCTCCTAACCCTCCAGGGAGCCTCCCAACCCTACAGGGACCCTCCCCGGCCCCTCACAGGATGTCCCATGTCCAGATTAGTGTGGTATGCTTTCATGTCTTGCCAATGAGAGAGCAGCTGGAGTTGCCTGAAGGCCTGATGTCGATGGCAAAGGGCTGAAGATCAGCAAAGGCAGAAGCAAAGGTATGACGGAGCTTGTCAGAGTTTTCCAGGATGAAAACAAGTCGAGTGTTGTTGTAAAGTCCTGCACTAACTGTGTTCCAGGAACCAGAGTGAGGTCTAAAGCTGCGTCGCACCCTTGGTTAAACAAGGACATTCGCAGCCATAAAAGAGGGTGCAGGAAAACTGAATGTAGGTGGAAGAAGACAGGACGCCAAGTCTACCTCGCACAATTAAAGGTCTTACTAAAGTCTTACAATAAGACAGTTCGGGAGGCAAGAAGTAAATATTTCTCTGAGCTCATCAAGTGCAACAGAAATAATGCTAGATTATTCTTCACTAGTGTGGACGTCCTTCTAAACCCTGCTGTCTGTGCTGAGCTGCTGCCTCCACAGAGGAACATCTCAGCTTCATGAACTCTCTCAGTGACAAGGTAAGTAACATCAGAGCTGCTGCTTCCGCTCCTCTCATGTCCAATGCTGCGTCTTCAGCGTGTGATGAGGACGTGCTCTGTTCTCACTCCATCTTAGATCATTTCAGGCCTGTTTCTGCCAGTGATCTTATGGACGTTGTGTCTCACATGAAGCCTCCTTCTGTCCTGATGATGGAATGCCGCCACACTCCTCATCAAGTGTTTGATGTTGTTGCTCCTCATCTTCTGTCCATAATTACCTGCTCTCTGTCCTCTGGTCGTGTCCCTGACTCATTCAAGATGGCTACATTCACCCCCTCCTTCAAAAGCCTGGTCTTGATCCTTCATCCTGTAGCAACTCCAGGCCAATCTCCAATCTCCTGCCATTTCTTTCCAAAGTTCTAGAAAAGTCAGTCTCTCTACAACTCCTGGCAGCCTTCAGTGATGATCAGCTGTTTGAAAAGTTTCAATCTGGGTTCCGTAAACATCACAGCACTGAGATTGCCTTGTTGAAGGTCACCAATGAGCTGTAGATGAATGCAGATGTTGGTGATGTCTCTGTTCTTGTCTTACTGGACTTAACTGCAGCTTTGGACACAGTTGACCAGCAACACGAGAACTTTATCTCCTGGCGAAAACATTCACTCCTTAGCCTTCTTATCGTACCTTCTCCTCCTACCTGACAAACCCATCTAACTACAGGTGAACATAGCTCTCCTACTTTCCCCCTGAGCTGTGGCGTGCCCCAAGGCTCTACTTTAGGCCCCATGCTTTTTTCCATCTATATGCTGCCATTAGGCAACATTATCCACAGACATGGCGTCTCCTTTCATTGCTATGCAGACGACACTCAGCTATATCTGCCTGTGAAACCTAAGAACCTGACTGAGCCGTCCCGCCTAGCTGACTGTCTGACTGACATCACAACGTGGATGTCAATGTTTTACACGTTGGCCTCCGGACTCCGCCTTCATCACTGCTCCACCATTCACAGATTTGGCCTCCTGAAGGGGGAGGAGCCTGCAACAGCTGATCCACAAAGAACCAAAGGTGGACCCGAAATGCAGATTCAACAGAAGACAATAAACACACACACTCACACGCACACGCACACTCACACACACACACGCATACACACGCACACACACACGCACACACACTCACACGCACACACACACACACATACTCACACACACACACTCATACGCACACACACACACGTGGGAGGAGGGTGAGGAGGCGTCTTGAGTCAGGAGGGAAGTGTAAGCAGGAAGTGATGGAGAAAGGGAAGAGAAGAAAGGAGGAAGTCAGAAGTGATGAAGGCAGCCATCTGCTGTCACTGCAGCTTTCTGGATCAGAGCACCATGATGGGCGGCAGCAAGGCAGAGAAGGAGCTCCTCTGCTTCTTCATGTGGCTCCTGGCAGGTGAGACGTCTCTTCCTCTGCTGACACACGGGGGAAGCTGGACCATCAGCAGCAGCAGCTGAGGAAGCAGAGAGAAACCTTTGTGGGCTTTCAAATGTGTCCAAACTCCTGCTCTGTGCCTTCAGTCAGAAGATCAGGTTCAGCTGCAGCTCTCAGCTGTTGGCTTGTTTAGTTTCTGGTGACTTTGCTGCGTGTAGCGCGAGAGAGGAAACAGCTGAGCCACTGAGCTGCAGCTGAGGAGGAGAGTCTGCTCTGCTCTGCCGGCTCTGATTGGTCACCAGAGAAGCAAAGCAAGTTCTTTAACCCACATCTGAGTGGAAGTGTGAGGAGAAGAAAGTGTAACATTTGAGTTTTAAATGTAAGCGACCATTTGTCCACGAGTTCTTCAGTGGGTCATGTGATGTTCTCCTCTGATGTTTCCTCTGCTGGCTGGGTTAGGGTTAGCAGAGTTGTGAATTGTCAGAGCAGCAATGATGATCAGAAGTGTTCCAGGTTCGGAGGCGGCGCCCCAGGTCTTCTATCCTCCTCCCATCTGTGCCGTGGAAGGATCCACCATCAGCCTGGCCTGCACCTTCAGCCCGGCCGCGCCCATCCTCAGAGTCCTCTGGTGCAAAGATCACCTGATCTGTCATGGCTCCACCCCCTCCGTCTACAGCAGCGACGCGCCGCAACACAGTCGCTTCAGATACCTGGGAGACAAGACGAAGAACTGCACTCTGCAGATCAGCAACGTCCGGACCAGCGACGGCGGAACCTTCCGCTTCAGGATGGAGGCGAAGGAGAGGGGGCATCACTGGACCGGGAGGTCAGGGGTCAACATCACGGTCACTGGTAAGAGCATCACATGACCTGTTCACAGCTAATCAGATCTCTGGAAGGAAATATTACACAGAGGCCTCAGTGATGATGATGATGGTGATGATGATGATGTTGGTGATGATGATGATGAAGATGAGGATGATGGTGATGGTGGTGATCATGGTGATGATATTGGTGATGATGATGGTGATAATGTTGATGATGATGTGATGATGATGATGATGATGAAGATAATGATGAAGATAATGAAGATGAGGATGATGGTGATGGTGGTGATCATGATGATGATATTGGTGATGATGATGGTGATGATGTTGATGATGATGAGATGATGATGATGATGATGAAGATAATGATGAAGATAATGATGAAGATAATGAAGATGAGGATGATGGTGATGGTGGTGATCATGGTGATGATATTGGTGATGATGATGGTGATAATGTTGATGATGATGTGATGATGATGATGAAGATAATGATGAAGATAATGAAGATGAGGATGATGGTGATGATGGTGATCATGATGATGATATTAGTGATGATGATGATGTGATGATGATGATGATGATGAAGATAATGATGAAGATAATGAATATGAGGATAATGGTGATGGTGGTGATCATGATGATGATGATGATGATGATGATGATGAAGATAATGATAAAGATAATGAAGATGAGGATAATGGTGATGGTTGTGATCATGATGATGATATTGGTGATGATGATGGTGATGTGGATAAAGATGATGATGAAGATGATGATGAAGATGATGAAGATGAGGATGGTGGTGGTGATGATGACGACGATGACATCATCAAATCATACTGGCCTTCCTTGTGTTCAGATGCAGTTAAAATGAGAGTTGAGAAGCTGAAGGAGCCTCATGGAGTCACACTGACCTGCAGTGCAAACTGCAGCTTCCACCCACTGGAGGTCACCTGGTTCAAAGATGGCCACGCCCTCTCCAGCTCTGGCCCCACCCTCCAGCTGACTGCAGATGCCAAGGTTTCTGCTAAGTACCGTTGTGCTTTGGCCACCAACAATGTGACCTTGTCGGAGCCGTACGTTTGGTCGGGTGAGTTTCTTTTTCCTGCAGAAACTTTGTGACAAACTTTTCACTGGAAGTCAAAGCAGTAAAGGCGAGCGGTTCCTGTTCCAGGCGAAGACCGCACGCTGCATATGGTTGCCATGGTGACGTCTCTGCTAGCTGTGCTCGCTGTGGTGGCAGTCACTCTGGTACTCTGCATCATCAAAAGGTGCTTGTTAGCCCCCTTCTTCTGCTAGCTAGCATGTTAGCTGAAGTAGCGAGCTAATGTCAGCCATCGTTGTTTGTCATCAGTAAGCGACAAAGTGAAGCTGAGGCAGGATGTGGGCGTGTCCCCATCTGCTGCTGTTACAGGAAGCGCTCGGCAGACGAAGGCGCCAGGGATCAGAAGGTGAGTGTGATAGGAGGAGCCACGGTCCTTCTGCCTCCGTCCTATTGGCTGAATACTTTGGATGTTTATGTCTGTCTGGACCTTCAGCAGCTGGTCTGTCTGCTTTGATGTGACACACCCATCCACATGACCTCTGACCCTGCTGACCCTGCTGACCCCAACACTCGCCTGCCAGAAGAACACTTAGTACGTCTCAACATGTAGTGTGTGAAATGCAGTACAGAGAGAGTAGCAGTGTGAAGTACTACATCAGCTGGGTGTTGCCGTCTGCAGCCAGCTGCTCTGCTGGACATTCTTACCCACAATCCTCAGTGCGCCGCGGCTGCGATGGATAAAGCAGCCTTCGAGACGCACTGATGACGGGAGTAGTATGTGCCAGTAGTAGCCAGTAGTGCATGCAGTAGTGTGTATTTTCTGAGGGCAGATGCAGTATATACTGTTAGTAAGCAGTATAAGTATGTGATTGAGAAAGCAGCCCATGTGCATCTGGCGTCCTTTCTCAACCTTCGTCACGTGTCCGTGTGATTGGCAGTGCCCTGATGATGTCATCAGCAGCGAGCAGCCGCGGCAGCAGGACGCCCGTGACGGCGAGGACGTCAGCTACGCCGCCTTGCACTTCAAAGCCAAGATCCCTGAAAGGTACGTTTAGGAAGCTCCGCCCACCAGGAGGCGGATCCTGGTTAGGGGGCGTGTCCCTGTGCATCATGGTCAGCTGAGTGTTTCCTGTGTGGTTTCAGGGCGGCGGAGGAGGCGGAGCTCGCCGTGGTTTACTCCTCAGTGGCCGTTCGAGGCTGAGCTGATCGACGTCAGCAGATTCATCGTCTGATGCTTCATCAGCTGAGACGAAGGCAGGACAGAGGAGCGTCAGAGACATGAGGACAGACCGAGGGAGGACAGACCAAGGGAGGGAGGACAGACTGAGGGAGGACAGACCGAGGGAGGACAAACCGAGGGACGACAGACTGAGGGAGGACAGACTGAGGGAGGGAGGACAGACCGAGGGAAGACAGACCGAGGGACGACAGACTGAGGGACGACAGACCAAGGGAGGACAGACTGAGGGAGGGAGGACAGACCGAGGGACGACAGACTGAGGGACGACAGACCGAGGGAGGACAGACTGAGGGAGGGAGGACAGACCGAGGGAGGACAGACCAAGGGAGGGAGGACAGACTGAGGGAGGACAGA
>CAESWR010001306.1:49343-63460 GCA_903171835.1 Mullus surmuletus
CACCTCCTCCTTCGTCACGCCTCTTCCCTCGCCTCCTCCCTCGTCACACCTCCTCCCTCGCAACGCCTCCTCCCTCGTCATGCCTTCTCCCACGTCACGCCTCCTCCCTCGTCACCTCCACGTCACGCCTCCTCCTCCCACATCACGCCTCCTCCCATATCACGCCTCCTACCTCGTCACCTCCACGTCACGCATCCTCCCACGTCACACCTCCTCCCTGGTCACGCCTCCTCCCACGTCACGCCTGCTCCCTCGTCACACCTCCTCCCACGTCACGCCTCCTCCCACGCCACCTCCACGTCACCGCCACGTCACCGCCACGCAGCGCATACACTAACATTTTCCGGAATGTGGTTTGGATCATAAACTAGGAGCTTTGGGACAAACATGCAGGTCCGTTTGCGTCTGAGTGTTGCAGCAGGATCTGATTGCAGACACAACTCTGTGTACTCCAATCCTCCTCTGTGATTGGCTGCTTGCCTGTGTGCACGTGGCCAATAGCTGACCTCTATCTTGGCTGCAGGTGGCCATGACAGCGGCCATGGCGGCATGTGCGACAGTCCGGATCTTGTGCAGAGGGCGTCACCTCAGAAGCTGCCCCCCGCGGGTCAGGCCACGCCCCCTCACAGCCCCGCCCCCCCACAGCTACGCAGCCCAGAGTTCAGCAGCCCTCACCAACCAGGTACTGAGCACTGCGTCTGTACTGCAATAGTACACTCTGATCATGCTTGTAGTGTCATGAGCAGGAGACACGAAGCAGGAGTACTACCAGCGGTACTGCAGTAATGTTCACAGTACTTGTGAAAAGAGAAACGTGTGTGTGAATCGCTGTAATAGTAGCATATGCAGAAGCAGTCGTTGCCGTTAAGATGAAGTACCGCTTATGGTATATATTTCAATCTCAGTGGTGACTGTAGTACTCTGACTGCTACTGTAATATCTGTGGTTGAAGTAATGGTATTTTCAAATGTCTCTGTGTCTCATTCTGCAGTCACCTGGGCAGGTAGTGGCCCCGCCCCCTACAGCCCCATACCTCAGCAGAGTGGGCGGAGCCACCAGCAGACTCCATTACATCATCATCATCACACGTCCAGCAGCCATTTCTGTATGAAGTCCTGTGCCAGTGTGAAATATACTTTATGTTGTAATTCACTGCGATGCTCCACAGTAGTATTTTACTGTAGTACTTCAGACCTCACAGTACTTCAGACCTCGCCCAAATGGACCTGGGTACTGTGAGTTTTTAGCTCCGGCATTTACCAAAAGATCCCGCCCACCGCAGCACGTTAATAGAAAAATCCCTGTCCACACGTAAGCACAGTGCAAAGGCTGCAGACGTCAGTGCGGCCAGCAGGGGGGGGGGGCGACTGTGACGGCGCTGCGCCGCCTTCCCACGTCTGCTCCTCCCTAACATGACATCATCACTGCGTGCTGACGTGCAAACACGTACAAACTGGTCAAAGTAAATTTAGAGTAAACCTGCATTGGCCACATCTGCCGACAGACAAAAAGGACGACTGTCCCGTCCTCTCGTCTTCCTGTTGTCCTCAGAGCAGCTGGTGGTTCTCCAGCTGTCGGGATGGAAGCAGAGGAGCATGCTGGGCACAAGGTGACATCACGTGATAACCATCACCGGGCGCGTCACATTTTAAGTCTGGTGCTCAGAGGGCGGGGTTTGAAAATGTCTGATTTTGTGGAGGGAAAAGTACATTGAGGTGGACGATGGAGCCAGACGCTGAGGACGGTCTCCGTGTGTGAGCATCTTTGTTTACGTGTGGACATTTGTCCTTCAGGGTCCCAGCATCACAGTCCTGCTCTCTATCAACAACCAGTCTCCACCCACCCAGGTAGGAGACACCAGCGATCTGTCTGTCTGTCTGCTTCACAGTGTCTCTGTCTGTCTCGCTGTATTACTGTCTGATTCACTGTGTCTCTGTCTGTCTCACTGTGTCTCTGTCTGTCTCACTGTGTCTGTCTGATTCACAGTGTCTCTGTCTGTCTCACTGTGTTTCTGTCTGTCTCGCTGTATTACTGTCTGATTCACTGTGTCTATGTCTGTCTCACTGTGTCTGTCTGATTCACTGTGTCTCTGTCTGTCTCACTGTGTTTCTGTCTGTCTCGCTGTATTACTGTCTGATTCACTGTGTCTCTGTCTGTCTCACTGTGTCTGTCTGATTCACAGTGTCTCTGTCTGTCTCACTGTGTTTCTGTCTGTCTCGCTGTATTACTGTCTGATTCACTGTGTCTATGTCTGTCTCACTGTGTCTGTCTGATTCACTGTGTCTCTGTCTGTCTCACTGTGTCTGTCTGATTCACTGTGTCTGTCTGTCTCACTGTATTACTGTCTGCTTCACTGTGTCTCTGTCTGTCTCACTGTATTACTGTCTGCTTCACTGTGTCTCTGTCTGTCTCACTGTGTCTGTCTGATTCACTGTGTCTCTGTCTGTCTCACTGTGTCTGTCTGATTCACTGTGTCTCTGTCTGTCTCACTGTGTCTGTCTGATTCACTGTGTCTCTGTCTGTCTCACTGTATTACTGTCTGCTTCACTGTGTCTCTGTCTGTCTCACTGTGTCTGTCTGCTTCACTGTGTCTCTGTCTGTCTCACTGTGTCTGTCTGTCTCACTGTGTCTCTGTCGGTCTCACTGTATTACTGTCTGCTTCACTGTGTCTCTGTCTGTCTCACTGTCTGCTTCACTGTGTCTCTGTCTGTCTCACTGTGTCTCTGTCTGCTTCACAGTGTCTCTGTCTGTCTCACTGTATTACTGTCTGCTTCTCTGTGTCTCTGTCTGTCTCGCTGTATTACTGTCTGCTTCACTGTGTTTCTGTCTGTCTCACTGTGTCTCTGTCTGTCCCACTGTTTTTCTGTCTGCTTCACTGTGTCTCTGTCTTTCTCACTGTATCTCTGTCTACTTCACTGTGTCTCTGTCGGTCTCACTGTGTCTCTGTCTGCTTCACTGTGTCTCTGTCTGTCTCGCTGTGTCTCTGTCGGTCTCACTGTATTACTGTCTGCTTCACTGTGTCTCTGTCTGTCTCGCGGTATTACTGTCTGCTTCACTGTGTCTCTGTCTGTCTCGCTGTATTACTGTCTGCTTCACTGTGTTTCTGTCTGTCTCACTGTGTTTCTGTCTGTCTCACTGTGTTTCTGTCTGTCTCACTGTGTCTCTGTATGTCTCACTGTATTACTGTCTGCTTCACTGTGTCTCTGTCGGTCTCACTGTGTCTCTGTCTGTCTCGCTGTATTACTGTCTGCTTCACTGTGTCTCTGTCTGTCTCGCTGTATTACTGTCTGCTTCACTGTGTTTCTGTCTGTCTCACTGTGTCTCTGTCTGTCTCGCTGTATTACTGTCTGCTTCACTGTGTTTCTGTCTGTCTCACTGTGTCTCTGTATGTCTCGCTGTATTACTGTCTGCTTCACTGTGTTTCTGTCTGCTTCACTGTGTCTCTGTCTGTCTCACTGTATTACTGTCTGCTTCACTGTGTCTCTGTCTGTCTCACTGTGTCCAGAGTTCTGGTGCTCCATCTTGTACTACGAGTTGGATGTTCAGGTGGGTGAGATGTTCAAGGTTCTGTCCAGCTGTCCTCTGGTGACGGTGGACGGCTATGTGGACCCTTCAGGGGGGGACAGATTCTGTCTGGGACAGCTCAGTAACGTCCAGCGCAGCGCGGCCAGCCAGCGCGCCAGGTGAGCGCCTCAGCTGCTGCATCTGTCCAATAAGGTCCATGTTAAGCTTTAAAGACATGAAGTTATTATTCATGCTTCATTTCATCCCGTCTCGATCGTTGTCATGGTGTCCCCACGCGTCTCTCACAGAAGTCTCTCTGTAGACTCCAGTCGGTCCACAATGCAGCTGCCAGGCTGCTAACTGGAGCCGGGGCGACGCTGCCTTCGCTGTCCGAGCTCCTCGTCTGTGGAACCATCTGGCCGAGGAGCTCAGACTGGAGAACTCACTGTCCTCCTTTCAAACCTTGCTAAAAACTCACCTCTATCGCCTGACCTTTGACCCCCCACTGTGACCGTATTTATGTGTCTCCTGTCCTCAATCTGCAGTGTTTGTGTAATTGTTTGTCTACTAACCTGAACGGTCTGAGCAGATGGCTCCGCCCACCCCGAGTGGTGGATCTGCCCAAGGTTTCTTCCTAAAAGGGAGTTTTTCCTCCCCAGTCACTTTGGTGGGAGATGTTGGGTTCCCGCTCTGTGTGTGACTCTGCTCTATGTGTTACAGCTCTATGCTTGTATGTCTCCATGTGAAGCACTTTGTAACCTTGTTTTGAAAAGTGCTCTAAAAATAACTGTTATTATTATTATTATTATTATTATAACTTTGTCCCTTGAGTGCTGATGGCCCCGCCCCCTCTTCCTCTTCTCTGGTCAGGCTGCACATCGGCCGGGGGGTCCAGCTGGAGTGTCGAGGGGACGGGGACGTCTGGATGCGTTGCCTAAGTGACCACTCCATCTTTGTCCAGAGTTTCTACCTGGACCGTGAAGCCGGGCGCGGACCCGGAGACAGCGTCCACAAGATCTACCCTGGCGCTAACATCAAGGTGCCCCCCCCCCCCCAACACGCGTGTCTCACATGGACCTCTTTTTTCAACTGTCTCCGTTCTGTCTCACCCATCTGTCTCTCTCCAGGTGTTTGACCTGAGACAGTGTCACCGACAGATGCAGCAGCAGGCAGCTGCTGTTTTTGGCCAGAACAGAGTGGGCGGAGCCAGTGAGTACATCCTGTCACTCATTCTTGGGCCATGTATTTGTCCACCTGAACCAGTGACCTTTGACCTCCACCAGGTGTCGGCGTGGATGACCTGCGCAGGTTGTGTATCGTGCGTCTAAGCTTTGTCAAAGGTTGGGGGAGTGACTACCCGCGCTCCAGCATCAAGGACACCCCCTGCTGGCTGGAGGTCCATCTGCACCGCGCGCTGCAGCTGCTGGACCAAGTGCTGCACGCTCTGCCGCCGCGCTCTGCTGCCGCCGCCGCCGCGCTCTGACGCCGGCCCGATTACACTCCACACATTTGTAAGTCCCGCCCACAGTGGTGCTGGCTGGTCAGGCCGCCTGCAGATGTCAGATGATCACATGGCTGCTGTTTCCATGGATACCCCTCAGCAGAAGCTGCCGGCGGAGCCTCTCAGGAGCATGATGATGATGTTCAGCTCCTCGCTGGGATGAGTTTTTGACAATTTTGGAATTCAGACTTTTTGGCTTTTCAGTCAGACTTTTGATGTGCATCAGATTTGCCTGGAGAGAGAAAATACATCTCTACACTACAATACGTGTTGTAGTTTTGGGTGCACTGATCCTTTAACAGATGGAAACAGTTTATTTATTTTTGTAGATCTAGATTGATTTCCTGTTGTTGATGACATCATACCCAGTTATTATTTTCACCCTAAAAAAGCGCACAGCGACCCCCCACTCAGTGTGTGTGTGTGTGTGTGAAGTGCAGAGAGAAAGAGAGTGGCAGCGTGAAGCCCCACATCAGCTGCTCTGCTGGCCATTCTTACCCACAATCCTCAGTGTGCCACGGCTCAGACCGACAAAGCAGCGTTCAAGACTCACTGGGATGATGGGAATAGTATCTGGCAGTAGTACACACACTGCATGCAGTATGTGGCAGTAGCACACACACTGCATGCAGTAGTCGGTACTTTTAGAGGGCAGATGCAGTTTGTAAGCAGTAAAAGTATGTGATGCACAACGCAGCTGCAATTTATTTTGGTTTGTTTCTGTCGAGGCTCTGAACATTTTCTACTCAAAGTATCGATGTTTATTCCCAACAAATGTTTCAGTCAAAATAATAAACCTGTAACTTATTTCTATTCGATTTTATTTTCCATTTTCAAGGACAGAACACATTTTGAAACCACACAGTACACACAAACACACCAAATAACTAATCACACTTTCACGTCCTGCGAGAAAACATGGAGTCGCTCCTTCATCATTTATTTCCTGGAGGGAAACAAGAAGATCAAAGCCACGGACGAACAGAGAACGCTTCCTTCAGTCCAAAGGTTCGCCAGCATGAACTCCGGCCTCAAACACTCGTGTACTTCACTGTACTACGCGAGTATTTGTGCTACGCGACTGTCGGGAATCCGAGCAAACCTGAACGTCTCATTAAAATCTGGCGGCAACGGGACAAAGACGGGGCGTGGCCTCGGTTTGAATGTTTCACCCCACGCTTCTCATTGGATACAACAGAGTCCCGCCTTCGTCATCCCGACCAATAGCGTCTGCTGTGGGCGGGGCTTACAGAGCGAGTCGTCATCGCACCAATCGCAGAGCGAGGTGTGAGCTAACGGGCGTCTGGCGGCGCGGGGGGCGTGGCTTGCTGGCGGAGCTCGAGCGCCAGCCAACATGGCGGCCTAGTTGTTCGGAGGCGTCGTTGGCAGACGGAAGCGGCCGCGCAGCAGCTTTTCTTTTCTACTTTCTTTGTTTTCTTCGTTTTCCCGCATCGAGCTGCGACATGGACATGAAGAAGAGGATCAGCCTGGAGCTGCGGGAGCGGAGCCCGGCCGAGGTGAGCCGCGCATCTCCACCCCCCACACCTCCACCCCTCCTCACCATCTCACCATCTCCACACCTCCACCCCTCCACCACCTCCTCACCATCTCACCATCTGACCTCCTCACCTCCTCCCGAGCACCGGGCCTCCAGCAGCCCGCGCTGCGCCGCCCGGGAAGCCGCGGTCTCCGGGAATGTGTTTGATCTCCGCGATGCCCGCGGCGGGAAGCGCGTGACGTCACGCCAGACCTCAGTCACCGTCGCGTCGCTTCGACGATCACGTGGTTTTGGAGAATTTCAAGCGCGTTTCCCGTTTCGAAACTAACGCCCCCCCTCAGCTGTTCCCGCCCCCCCCCTCAGCTGTTCCCGCCCACGTTTGCCGGACGTGTGTCGTTCCCGATCAGATGGTCATGGCGTCACTGATTGATCGCAAAGATTGGGTGAGATTGATGAGGGGCGTGGTCATTGGAGTCCGCTGTGACGCGGCTGTGTGGCTCTGGGCTCCAGGTGGCGGAGCTGGTGCTGGAGAACTGCCGCTCCTCCGACGGCGAGGTGGAGGGTCTGACGGAGGCCTTCGGCGGGCTGGAGCTCCTCAGCATGGTCAACATCGGCCTGACGTCGCTCTGCAGGCTGCCCTCTCTGCCCAAACTCCGCAAGGTCAGTCCCTCACTTCCTGTCCCACAGGGCAGCAGGTGGGCGTGGCCTCATTTGGTGTGTGTGTGTTTGTTACAGCTGGACGTCAATGATAACGCCATCACCTCTGGAGGTCTGGACTCGCTGGCTGAGAAATGTCCAAACCTGTTGTACCTCAACCTGAGTGGCAACAAGATCAAGGATCTGAGCGGCATCAAGACTCTGGTGAGTCCAGGAGGTGAGACCTGGTCTGTGGAGACCCGGTCTGAGACCTGGTCTGAGACCTGGTCGGTGGAGACCCGGTCTGAGACCTGGTCGGTGGAGACCCGGTCTGAGACCTGGTCGGTGGAGACCCGGTCTGAGACCTGGTCTGAGACCTGGTCTGACCCCTCTGTTGTTGTGGCTCTGCAGCAGGACCTGAAGAAGCTGAAGAACCTGGAGCTGTACAGCTGTGAGGTGAGCACGCTGTCCGACTACAGGGAGTCCGTCTTCCAGCTGCTGCCTCAGCTCTGCTACCTGGACGGCTTCGACCAGGACGACAACGAGGCGCCCGAGTCGGAGCACGGTAACGCCAAGCGCAGCTCCAGCCACGCCTCCATCAGCAGCTCCCGCCTCACCTGACCGCCTGTTTTTTGCAGACGAGGACAATGAAGCCGGTCCACACGAGGACGACGACGACGACGACGACGATGATGAAGACTCTGAGGGAGACGAGGACGAGGTGGGCCTGTCCTACCTGATGAAGGAGGGCATCCAGGTGAGTGTGGGCGGAGCTTTGACAGTCCACGATGGACCAGATTTGACTGACAGGCAGTTTGTCTCCAGGACGAAGAGGACGATGGAGATTACGTGGAGGAAGAGGAGGAGGACGAGGATGAAGAGGACGAAGCAGGTTAGTGTCTCACCACCTTCATCCTTCCGGACAAACTGAAGCATGGCTGCCTGTCTGTCTGACCGCCTGTCTGTCTGTCTGTTTGCCAGAGGAGGATGGTCTTCAGGGAGAAAAGAGGAAGAGAGATGCAGAGGATGAAGGTGACGATGACGATGACGAATAAAGGACCCACACACCCCCCAATGACCTTTGACCTGCCAGAGGAATGTGCTGATTGACTCGATATCTCATCACTTTGGCTCCGCCCTCGGACGTCAAACAGCAGCTGATTGACAAACAGACTAGAAGTGAAGAAGACGACCTTTGACCTTTGAGCGTCTCCACATTATTGCCGATTGATCAGATGGATCCATGAATTTCCTGTCTGCTGCCTGTCAATCAATTGTTTGTTGGCGTGGTGTGCCTCTGCTGTGGCCCCGCCCCCTGGGCAGGTCTCTGGCCCCGCCCTGTACATAGACTCTCGGTGTAGTCGTGGTCGCCATCAAACTTCCTTTTTGTTTAATTTTATTTTTTTATTGAGTTTTCTGAGTGTGACGTCACTCGAGTGTTTTTGAATAAAAGCCGAGGCCTGTTGGTTTCCTGTTTGACTGCGTCACATGACATCATTCTGTCAAAGGTCACGTGATTGGGAGGCGCTCCCAGTGAAAGTGGCGGCTGCAGTCCTGGTTGTCACCAGCTGATGTGGTCAAACACCTGAAACTCCACCAGGAATGAGGTGTGGAGAAGCTTCTTGGATGAAGTCCAAACATCTTCACTTGCATGAGGTGACGAACTACTGGAGATGACCTGACCTGTGACCTGATGACTCAGAAGATCCTCCAGGACGGATTTGGCCCCGCCCAGTCCAGAGGAGCCACTGCAGTAAACCCAGNGCATGTAAGTATGTGATTGGGGAGGCAGCGTGAGTTCTCGGTGAAGATCACAATCTTTCATCTCGCCTGGTTGAGTTGTTCGTCTTTGGTGGCATCTCGTTGCTGCTGGATTTAATTGTGAAAGTTGAGAACAAGCGGAGTTTGATGGGCTGCAGGACACAGTGACACGCCTGGTCCACTTTGACCTTTATTTTAGCACATGGAGACTGACAGCCAGCACTAAACTACATCTCCCATCAGCCCCTCTGGCTTTAAGGTTGCTGGGTGCCATGAGGATCAAAATCAGGATGGGTATGAGAAGAAAAGCAGGAAGACTGAAACCTGAGACCTTCACAGGAAGGTGTGAGAAACGGGGATCTCATTTATTCCCCTTCAACGTATAAAAGTCTTTAAAAAAGGTTTGAGCAGCAGCGTCAGTGGAGGTGCTGGTGTGGGAGGAGTCAGCTGACTCTGCAGACTGATGGTAAGACAGTACAGCCTCAAATGTTTCCAGCAAATGCAGCATCCAAGAGGCTGCAGACCGTTTGGAAAGTGCTGAGAAGCTGCTGGAGGAGGTGCATGCTCCTCTCTGCAGGCCAGCAGGGGGCAGCAGAGATGGAAAACGGGGAAGCAGAGCTTTGTGCTGAGTTCTAGATCACATTGACACACAGACAGAGTGTGTGAGGTGTGTTTACTCACATGCAGTTTACTACTCACACTCAGAAACATTCCAGACTCTGAAGCCCCGCCCCACTTCACCCACTGACCCCTGCCGCTTAACTTTGAGTGACACTCCTTTCTGGGGGTCCGGGATATCAGAGCGAGGCTGCCGGGGCGCAAACAGAAGGAGCCCTGGCTATGGGTATTGTGATGCATGATGGGATATCTCTCACTTTCAGGCCTGCAACATGGTGAACCCCATTATGGCTCCATCATGGTCTCATCATTTCTCCATCAAAGCCCCATCATGTCTCCATCATGGTCCCATCAAGCCCCATCCTGGTCCCATCATGATCCCATCATGATCCCATCATGGTCCAATCATGTCTCCATAGTGGCCCCATCATGGTCGCATCAGGGTTAGTGATGATACGGAGCACGAGTGTAACCACGGACACCAGACGCCATGTTGGGGACATCTGATTTCGGTTTTGCTCTGTGATTGGCTGAAATTGTTAAAACACAATATTGTTTTATAGGAGGGAGACATTTGATTGGCTAAAGAAAGTTCTGTAGACAAAGAAAAAACCATGTGCAGATAAAGAGTCCTTAGTAGACCAGCTCCACTCAGGAAGTGTGTGATTTGGGAAGTAGGCTTGACACAGTGACGTCACAGCAGGTCTTCAGTCATGTTGTAGCTCCGCCCCCCAATATGCAGGATGCTGCAGCATGGACCAAAGACCCTGCAAGAGGCAGGTCTGTGGACCGTGTGTGTAATGGTGTTTGTCCTCAGCAGCTGATCCACGTCCTGATGTCTCCTCATGGACGCGAGAGCAGATGAGTCCTGACAGGAGGAAACATGAGCAGAAGATGTCCTCATCATTGGCACATTGGTTTGTTGTGAGAACTTCTGAAATCAGGAGAAAGAAGACTTCTCTTGTGTGTCTAGTTGAAGAAGCTTCAGCTGGGCGGCGAGCAGCAGAAGGTCCAGCTTCTTCTGGACACAATCTAAACCTGAATTTCACCAATAATTAAGAGTTTTTGCAGTGCAGTCCTGAACCCTGGACGCGGCGTGCCTCACATCTGGCTGAGGTGCTCTGGATTGTGCTTGGTGCTGTTGGTGGAGGTGGAGTCCAGCTGAAGGTAGAGTGCCTGGAGCTCCTTCACCTCCTCCAGCACCTGGTGGGCCTGCGCCCATGCCCCCCCTGCCTCCCTCAGCAGCCTCTCGGCTTCAGCTGGGGCTCCATCGGGGGACTCCTTGCCCTTAGATGTGCTGGCCTGGCCGTGGCTCCGGCCCTGCACCTCCAACAGCAGCTGCTCCGTCCTCTCCAGCTTCTGGATGATGAGCTCCTGCAGCAGGTTGATGGGCGTGGTGGTGGCGATGGCGATGGTGGCGGCGGCGGCGGCTTCCCCTGCCGCCGCCACTCTGCTTTGTGTACTCTTCATGTGTGAGTGCATCTCATCCATGGAAGCGCAGCGGCTTTTCTCAGCTGTCGTCGGGGGTTTGGGCGACGTGTGAGGGAGGCTGGAGGGCTCCCATACCGCCACTGACTCGCGAGGAAGACTCTGAGATTTCCCAGAAGCCTCGGCGGTCCCGGCAAAGAGAGCACCGTCGGTTTTGGATCGGGGACACTCCGGAGTGAGGCTGCGGGAGGACAAACCATCCTCCTCCTGGATCAGATCCAGAGTCAGCATCCCATCAGAGGTGGAGGTGGACGCCTGGATGGGACACGGGACACGGGTCAGACAGACAGACGGACAGACAGACCACCAGCCCTCTGGTTGACCCCTCACAGCTGTCACTCAAAAATTACAGAGGCCATTGCAGCATCAAAGGCATTGATTGACATTTGTAAGAAACATCATGACTCGTTCTGAAGGTTCGTGTCTCCTCGTCTCTGAAACACTGACAGGAATTTGCTTGAAGACTCACTGAAGATTTGCAGGCGAAAATGTTCCGCCTCCCTTCCAGGTTTTAGATGCATTTTAAAACGTGAAATTCTTGCAAACACTGCTGTGTTGCTTGCATCAGTGTGTGTGTGTGTGTGTGTGACTGACCACAGCCAGCAGGTGGCCTCTGGTGGGCGGCCGGCGGTTGTGAGGGATCTTGGCTCGGTCCCGGGTCAGATGCAGCAGCTGAGCGTCGTCCACGGTCACCTGAAACATCAACACACGTTTGTGTTTGAAGGAGCCGTGACGGAGCCCTGCGGGACGCCAGCGGCTGGAGTGAGTCGCTGATTCTCAGACAAAGTGCAAGTACTTCAGTAGTCTGTAGTACCACTTCTTCAGCAGCTTGTTCACCCTGATGGTATTCAGCAGCAGCAGCTGTAGCTCTCTGATTTTACCAAAAGGGGGCAGCAGACAGCTACAGCAGTCTGCTCTATGATTCTGTCACATCCAGCGAGGGAGGGGCTGTGAGTAGGGGCGGGGCTACAGGTGGGGGTGGGGCTACAGGTGGGGGCAGGGACGGATGGTGACATGAGAAGAGCTGAAGCTCACTGACTTCCAGCACAGAAACAGAATTCTTCCCTTCAACCTGGAACATGATGTGGGTGCCGGAGCAGCAGCGATCACAGAAGGAGCCCCGATCAACCACTGAGGGAGCCCCGATCAATCACAGAGCTGGTCACAGAGGGAGCCCCGATCAATCACCCAGGGAGGCAGGATTGATGAGTGGGAGAGTGAGCATTGGTCTGCTGCTCTGACTCACTTCCTAATGAATGATAATGATAATAATGGATTGCATTTTATAGCACTTTTCAAGCCATCCAAAGCTCTTTACAGAACCATTATCCACACACACACACACACACCGGTGGTGGTGGTGAACTACGTGTGGCTGCCATTGTGCGCCAAACAGCCCCTCCGACCACCACCAAACATTCATACACATTCACCACCGGGCCAGCACAGGAAACTCTCTCTTCCTCGGCTCAAACCCACATCGACCTCCACTCGGCGGTGTTAAAGTGCATGTCACCATGGCAACAGCACCTCAGGAGGGACCATGGCGGCCTTGTTGCACAATGAGGGGCAAAACTGCAGGAGCTGTTGGGAAACCTCCTGACTGCTGGGACCTTCTCAGCAGGAGGAATCCCAATCAGCTGGCCGGCTGCTCTCTGATCTGATTGGCCGCCTCTGGTCTCAGCAGAGCCTCTCAGATCAGCGAGCGTCGCTGTGGACGCTTTACCTCATCCAGGATCCGGTTTTTGGCTCGCGTGATGGCTGCGTTCAGAACGTTGATCCAGGACTCTTTCTCCTCCGGACTCACGGCCAGAAAGATCAGGTTTGGAGCCTACAAGAGCAAAACCCTTGTGATTCTTGGGAAGTGGTTAGTGTGTTTTAGGGTGCTGGTTGTCACAGGAATGCTTATTGGTTTTCTGGCCTCAAGGTTAGCGGGGTTAGCAAGGTTAGCGGGGTTAGCTGGGTTAGCAAGGTTAGCAGGGTTAGCAAGGTTAGTGGGGTTAGCGAGGTTAGTGGGGTTAGCTGGGTTAGCAAGGTTAGCGGGGTTAGCAAGGTTAGTGGGGTTAGCGGGGTTAGCAAGGTTAGTGGGGTTAGCTGGGTTAGCGAGGTTAGCGAGGTGCTACTCTGAATCACTGGCGTTTATGAAAACTGCGTGCGTGCGTGCGTGCGTGCGTGCGTGCGTGCGTGCGTGCGTGCGTGCGTGAGTGATGACAGATATGACAGAGAGATAGACAGACAGACAGGTCACCGTGTTGCCCGGCATGCTGCAGCGCTGCAGTCTGAACTTGCTGTGGTTCTTCTTGCTGCGGCTCTTGTTCTTCCGCACCTCCTCACAGCGCTCGAAGTCCGTCAGCTCCAATAACTCGTCAGCACGGCCGGGTTCCTTCACCTGCCGGGTCAAAAGTCACACTCAGTTCAGCAAATCTGAATCTAAAGCCACCTGTGGAAGTGTGTGTGTGTGTGTGTGTGTGTGTTTGTTTGTATGTATTTGTGTGCGTGTCACAATGCAAATGAAGTCAAAACGAGCAGCCTGAAAGGTGAGGAGATGTTCTTCACCCATTTGAATACAAAAGCAGCATCAGTTTAAAACAACCAACAGCTGCTTTTCATAAACATACACCTGAAGCCACGCTTTGCAGTCCATCACACACTCGCACTGAGCCTGCAGTGGGCGTGGCCTCTCTCCCAGGAAGTCTCTCCGTTTAAAGCTGCTTAATAATGGATGCTGTTTCCATGGAGAATAATGAGGTCCCATTAAACCTGCAAAACCAGCACTACCATGGGGATGCAAAGTGTGTGTGTGCGTGTGTGTGTGTTTAAGAGATCTCAATAGACAGCCATCAACTGTTACCTGATTGGAGCTCAGGTAATGTGCAGGTTTGCCATGTAAGGTGCAAACCGGCACATTACACACATCAGAAGCAGTTATGTGTCTTGCTCAAGGACAATTTGACATGAGCTCTCCAGCCAGACGATTGAACTGGTAACCCAAGATGCCATCTCGTCCTGCTGAGCCATGCTAATAAAGGTTGTGGGTAAGATAAGGGTTGCGGTGGCGTGCTGTGGGTAAGATAAGGGTTGCGGCGCCGCAACGTACCCACAGCACGCCAC
>CAESWR010001307.1:0-13128 GCA_903171835.1 Mullus surmuletus
GGACTCCTGAGTCTCCTGGATGGTTGTAGCTCAGATCCAGCTCTCTCAGATGGGAGGGGTTGGAGCTCAGAGCTGAGGCCAGAGAGGCACAGCTCTCCTCTGTGACCAGACAGCCTGAGAGACTGAACACACACACACACACACACACACACACACACACACAGACACACACACACACACACACACACACACACACACACACATTGTGATTTTTCAAACATTACAGTCTGCACATCTGTGAGCAAAGTGGGATCAGTGGGATCCTGACCTGAGAGTCTGCAGGTGACAGTGTGGACTCTCCAGTCCAGCCGACAGTAGCTTCACTCCTGAATCCTGCAGGTCGTTGTTGCTCAGGTCCAGTTGTGTCAGACTGGAGGACTGAGAGCTGAGAACTGAGGACAGAGCTTCACAACTTCTCTCTGACAGCTGACAGCCGCTCAGCCTATGAAAGGATGAACAATGAAAACACAAAGAAAAACAAACACATTTGAAATTGTTGATGTATCCGGTGTTTGATCCACCTACAGAGCTTTATTTGAAGCTTTGACCACTGGCAGCAGCCTCAGAAGAGCCTCCTCCGAAGCAGAGTATTTCTTCAGGTCAAACACATCCAGATCTTCTTCTGAGGACAGTAAGATGAAGCCCAGAGCTGACCACTGAGCAGGAGACAGGTTAGCTGTGGAGAGATGTCCTGATCTCAGCTGCTGTTGGATCTCTTTCACCAGAGAACCATCATTCAGTTCATTCAGACAGTGGAACAGATTGATGCTTCTCTCTGGAGACACATGATCCTCACTAATCTTCTTCTTGATGAACTTTGCTGTTTCCTGATTGGTCTGTGAACTACTTCCTGTCTGTGTCACCAAACCTCTGAGGAGAGTCTGGTTGGTCTGCAGTGAAAGACCCAGCAGGAAGCGCAGGAACAAGTCCAGGTGTCCATGTGGACTCTTCAAGGCCTCGTCCACAGCTTGCTGGTAGAAGTTCATCCAATCTTGGTGGTCAGTTTTGTTTTTGAAGACTTTAGTCCACCAGGATGTTTGTTCTCCTGTGAGCTGGTTGACACCAGACTTGATGAAGGTCAGATGGACATGAAGAGCAGCCAAAAACTCCTGAAGGCTCAGATGGACAAAGCAGAAGACCTTGTCCTGGTACAGTCCTCTCTCCTCTCTAAAGATCTGTGTGAAGACTCCTGAGCACACTGCGGCTGCTCTGATATCGAGGCCACACTCTGTCAGGTCTGACTCATAGAAGATCAGCTGGCCTTTCTGCAGCTGCTCAAAAGCCAGTTTCCCCAGAGACTCCATCATCCTCCTGCTCTCTGGGTTCCAGAGTGGATCTGTCTCAGCTCCTCCATCATACTTGACCTCCTTCACTTTGGTCTGAACCAGGAGGAAGTAGATGTACATCTCAGTCAGGATCTTGGGCAGCTCTCCTCCCTTTCTGCTCTTCAACACGTCCTCCAGAACTGTAGCAGAGATCCAGCAGAAGACTGGGATGTGGCACATTATGTGGAGGCTCCGTGAGCTCCTGATGTGGGAGATGATTGTTGTGGCCTGCCTCTTATTTCTGAATCTCTTCCTGAAGTATTTCTTCTTCTGAGGGTCAGTGAACCCTCTGACCTCTGTCACCATGGAGACACACTCAGGAGGGATGCGATTGGCTGCTGCAGGTCGTGTGGTGATCCAGAGGCGAGCAGAGGGAAGCAGGTTCCCCCTGATGAGGTTTGTCAGCAGAACATCCACTATGGTGGACTCTGAAACATCAGTCAGGGTCTCCTTGTTGTGGAAGTCCAAAGGAAGTCGACACTCGTCCAGACCATCAAAGATGAAGACCACCTGGAAGTCTTCAAAGCTGCAGATTCCTGCTTCTTTGGTTTGAGGGAAGAAGTGATGAACAAGTCCCACCAAGCTGAACTTCTTGTCTTTCAGCAGGTTCAGCTCTCTGAAGGTGAAGGGGAAGGTGAAGTCCATATCCTGCTTGGCTTTGTCTTCAGCCCAGTCCAGAGTGAACTTCTGTGTTAAGACTGTTTTCCCGATGCCGGCCACGCCCTTTGTCAGCACTGTTCTGATTGGTGCGTGTCTTCCAGGTGGCGCTTTGAAGATGTCTTCTGGTCTGATGGTTGTTTCTGGTCTGGCTGGTCTCCTGGATGCTGCTTCAATCTGTCTGACCTCATGTTCCTCATTGACCCCTGCAGCCCCTCCCTCTGTGATGTAGAGCTCTGTGTAGATCTGCTTCAGAAGGGTTGGGCTTCCTGCTTTGGTGATGCCCTCAAACACACACTGGAACTTCTTCTGAAGGTTCTTCTTCAGTTCACGTCGACACTCTGGAACAACAAATCCTGAGAGAACACGGAGCAGATGAGATCAGTCAGATGTTCTACAGTAAAACATGAAGAACATGTCTCTTCGTCCACAATCACGTCAGTTCCTGGTAGTTTTCTATGGAGGAGTAAAAGTGTCAAAATTGGATTTTTTAAAAATCCTTAAATAATTACTTAAATGTGTCATTAATTCATTCAAATTGGAATAAAAGACATAAATGTGTTATTAATAAATTAAAACACCAGTTCATTGTATGTAAAAACATATATAATTATTTCACTATTTAATTAATTATTTAATGGTCTTGTGTTGCAGTGCATCATGAATTAATTGTATCTCTCAAACTGGCCCATCAGTCAGTGGGCGGGGCTAACGCTGATCTAGTGGGATCCATTGCTTTGGTCTGAAGTAGCCTGGAGGGAGACTTGGAGGACCTTATTGAACCGCTCGCCTTTACATCCAGTTATTCCCTGAAACGTTATTTGTGACGTCTGCAATGACTGAGACTTGATGTCAAAGTCCCAGAAATGCCGGAGAAACACACAATCACATGCAGCATCAGCAGATACACACAGACACACACACACACGCCGGCATGTAATGATGTGAAATGCTGAGATCAACACAAAGGTAAACCGTCCCCAGTGCTAATGCTAAGCGCTAATCAGTGCGGTAAAACTTTGCCACGGTGTCATAAAGCTGCGGGTGGCGGCACACTGCAGCCATCTCCCAGATACGCCGTCCAGTGAAGCCGGCACAGTCAGTGCTGATTGGCTGTCACGGCTCAGACACACGCCACGTAGCCTGAAAAGTTCATAGTCTTCAACTGTGTCGATCGCAACTCGTCGCCCAGATGGCGTCTGTTGCGTGGCGTGAGGGCAGGTCACGCCTGATGGTGGCCGTACAACTTTGCATGCAGACATCCAAACACCACTGTTCACTGGCTCTGCATCAATCCATCATCCCCCATCCATTGGCCTTGACTTGATGTGCAGGGAACCAATCAGCTGTTAGAGACACGCCCACTGACTTTGATGGGCGGGTTTGACAGATACAATTAATTCATGATGCACCACAGCAGAGGACCATTAAATCATTAATTGAATACTGCAATAATCACATATGTTTTTTTGCATACAATTGATTGGTATATTAATTGATTAATGACACAATTATGTATGTACATCTAATTTTAATCAATTAATGACACATTTATTTATTTACTTCTAATTTTTATCAATTAATGACACATTTATTTATTTACTTCTAATTGTAACCAATTAATGACACATTAATGTATTTAGTTTTAATTTTAATTAATGACAAATTTCATAATGATATATATTTAATCCAATTTTAATCAATTAATGACATATTTAAGTAACTATTACGCAATGTATTTATTTATTTATTTAATTTGGGCACTTTTACTCCATAGTTTTCATTAGAGATGCAGATGTTTCAAAGGCTTTGACTTGAACGATACCTCTTAGCAAGATAAATTACAGCAACATTTTGGTAAAATGTCTCTTTTGAAAATGTTTAAGATGAGTTTTCAAAATAAGAGTCTGACGAACACAGGACGGCTTCACTGCACAGAATTAATTCCTGCTTTGTGCAAATGAAACAATCTTACAACAAGGCACAAAGGAGACAAAAAGGCTCCTAGAAAGCGCCCTCTGGTGGTGGGAAAAGGGACATTGCGTTGATTTTGGCTGTAAAGCACAAAGCCACCACCTTTAAATCTGGATCTCCATCAATGACCTTCAAAGCAGGAAACCCCCTCATGCGAGTACTGAGCATGCTGGGAAATACTTCGGTGAGTGATGGTTCCTAGTGTGGCTGCTGGTTTCAGCCTGCACAGCTGGATTCAAGTGGGGGCGCTCGTTAGGAACCTTCCATCCCAAACACACACAGCCATTCCGAAGACAGCCAGAGGACCACTGTGTCCGTGTGTGTGTGTGTGTGTGTGTGTGTGTGTGTGTATGTGTGTGTGGATGGTGTCCTTTGACAGCTGTCTGCTGGTGGTGGACAGCAGCAGCGTTCTCATGTTGCAAAATGAGAAGCAACATGAGAAGCACTTCATCTTGCTGGACGCCCAATCAATGGCTGCATCCCTGGTTTCCTCCATGTTGCCTCTGTTTCCTCTTTGCATCATGTGAAAGCTGTTAAAATCCTCTTACTGCTCCTCAGACGCTCAGCCAGATCCTCCTGCTTCATTCTCCTCAGGAAGTGCAGCGTGATCTTCAGGAAGGCCTCCCTGCTGCTCCTCCTCTGCTCCTCCTCCTCACCAGCCAGCACCTCCTCATCCTCAGTGCATTCTGGGTCATCTGGATTCACAAGCCTGTGGAATCTCTTCAGCTCTTTCTTGATGAATGTGATGAGGTTCTCCTCCAGCAGCTGGAACAGAAGATGAGATGATGTGTGACAGACTAAAGAGCTGCTGGTCTACAGAGAGCAGCATGGACGTGCTAAGGACCAGAATGCTGCTGGAGTTGTCATGCTGGAGCTGTTGGAGTCAGCAGGTGTAGCTGTGCTTCAACATCTACACACCATGAATGTGGAGTCCAGCTTGAGCCACGGACCTCTGAGAACCTCTGAGCTCTGCTCCTCACCTCTGTGAAGAAGAGAGGAAGCTGAAGAATCAGTGACACAGTCACAGTGACGTGTGAGAACTTTAGTTTCTGTGGAAGAACCCAGTTTGGGGCCGACTCAGGTTAGGAGAACGAGTGTGGACGTGACTGGAGAGAGAACAACAGAGAAGATTACTAACGATGTGATGTCGGGCAGCTCATGAAGACCCAGGAACATCTGGGGGCAAACTGAGGCCTGGAAACAGAAGAAGTGGCAGACCAGGAGAGGGAGGAGCCGAGAACATTCAGCATCCAAGAACAGGGAAGGATTTGAGGCAAGTAGAAGGAAGCATCTGTGAGGGAAATGACAGGCGAGCCAAGATAGGAGAGAGAAGAAGTTCCAGTCACATCTGACAGCTGGAGGTTTGCAAAGACGGCTGGAGGAGCTCAGTTTTCTGTTCCAAGTGTTTTGACTCTGAGTCGTTGCAGAATTTTCTTCAAAACTTTCCCAAGCGAAGTTTCTTGCCGCAACTTCTCTCAACTGACTCTTTGATTTTTACAAATTGGCCTAAAAAAAACGTGCAACTTTTATCTTCATCTCACCTCAGACTTTGATCTCATTCCACCCTGTTAACCCACGTAAACAGGAAGGTTCCTTTTTAGGACGTTTTAGTCTTTTTGTTCATCTTTACATTTTGTTTGAACAACGTGACAATAAGATCTACTAGTCAAGAAGATCCTTTTCATTATTCTTCAAACAAGGACCAACGCAAATGTCTCCTTTTCCTTCGGCTGAGTCTCGTCCCCCCACGTCTGTGTAACCATGGCGATATCCTGAGAGACTCATCTGATTGTTGGACGTCCTGACCTCGCTGACCTCATCATAACTTGGGAGAGCTGACGTCGCCCACGTTATCAGAGTCAGCAGCCTCTATGAGACCATCCTTTGGCTTCCCACACCAAACCTCATCCAGACCTCCAACTCCACACACACACTGATGCTGAGTTGATGCCCACAGGAAGTCCATCAATTACAATCATACATACAGTCATTCTGACCCAAAACTGCTTCTATATACGTTTCTTCCCTTCTTCCCTCTTTCACTCTTCCACCAACTCGTATCAAGCAACCAACCATCATTTATCCACTGATATTAGTTAGAGTTTGATCTTTTATTTGATTTGTTTATTATTATTATTTTCCAATAAATCATTCATTTTCATACAGAGATTGTGGTGTGATTCTTCTTCTTGCAAGAAATAGATCAATGTATTAAGAATTCACTACTTCAGACGAGATTGTTTTAAGATGTTTTAAGGTCAATTGTTAAACAATTAATGATTGACTTCTGGATCATTCCGGTGGTTTCCTTAACGAGACAAAGGTACATTTCTCCAAATGTGACCCAACATCGCTGCAATTGTTTTTAATCACATTGCTTTTTGTTAAACCATTTTTGAAGTTACATTTGGTTGAACTTGAATCAGTTGGTTGTTGTGTTGATTGTAGACATGTTTGTTGTGTTGTTGACTTTAGGGCTGTTACACACTCTTACTATGAATACACACTATGTTCACCCTTTTCCACTCGGGCTGCTGTTACTTGCAAAGAAGACCTGCTTTCATAGTCGCTCACATACAGGGCAATGAAGACCACCCTTACACATATAAAGTACGATGGGGGTCCAAAGGGGGCTCTGAGGTGGTCCCTGCCTGGTGGTGCTGCAGCTTCACTCACAGTTTGGGGGGCTGCTGAGTGGGTGCAGTTGAAGCTGACATGATAGAATCACGTCAGAAGGGGGAATGTTAGAATCTGAGCTATTCTTCTTCTATTTCTCAGCCTGCTGAGCAGAGCTTCAAGGACTGTGTGTCTGCAGTTTCTTGTCCCCGCATTATTTTGTCTTCCTCACTGTAGGTGTCTCTTCTCCTGCATTCTGACTATCTGTTCCCGAGATACACACCTTGAAAACAACACACACACACACACACACGGTATTTTCATGGTATTTTCATCTGAAGACAAACCAAAATGTCGGAGGTAAAACAGGGCTGTGTGTGAAGGTGAGTGTCCAGGGCAGGAGCAGCCCGTACACCGAGCACGGGCTCCCACAAGGCTGTGTGTTGAGCCCACTGCTCTTCACCCTGTACACTGCCGACTGCAAACCTCTCCATGCTACCAACACCATAGCAAAGTTTGCAGACGACACCACGTGGTGGAGCCGATCACAGGTGGAGACGAGTCTTCCTACAGGGATGAAGTCCTGAATCTGTCTGCGTGGTGTCAGGCTCACAAGCTGATTCTAAACACTGCAAAGACAAAAGAAACCATTCTGGACTTCAGGAGACGCAGATCTGAGCTGCCCCCCCTCTGCATAAATGGTGACTGGGTGGAGAGGGTCCACAGCTTCAAGCTCCTGGGCACATCATCTCAGCTGACCTCTCTTGGACTGAGAACACCAGAGCTGTCATCCAATAGGCCCAGCAGCGCCTGTACTTCCTGAGAGTGCTCAGGAAGAACAATGTTGGAGAGGAGCTGCTGACAGCCTTTTACTCATCCACCATCCAGAGCGTCCTGCTGTAGTGCAACACAGTGTGGTTCTTCACTCCACTGAGGCTGAGCGACAGGGGCTCCGGAGGGTGGTGAGGACAGCAGAGAGGATCATGGGACGTCCCCTCCCCTCCCTGAGGGACATCCAGACCTCCCCTTGTCTGAGCAGAGCTCAGGCAATCATCACAGACTGCACCCACCCAGCCTTTCACCTGTTTGACCTGCTGCCCTCGGGCAGACGCTACAGGTCAATCAAAACCAGGACCAACAGACTCGGGAACAGCTTCTTCCCTTATACAGTCACCACACTGAACACACACACACACACCTCCTCCCCTCTCTGCTCTCCACAACCATCACACACACACACACACACACAATCTGAATCTGAATCTGTTTAATGTGTTTTGTTGCCGTTGCAGTCAAGCTAATGTTAGCTTCTCTTTAAATGTTGATCTGGTGCTGCTGACTTTATATTTTGGCATGTTTTCAGAGAGAAGTGTTCAATGTCAGCTTTATTATGGCTAATATTTCCACATGTAAGGTTAAAGTTGTTTTAAGGTGACATTTGTATACTTGTTAGAGCTTATTTATCTTTATGATTCATGTTGGTCATGTTTATCTTCCTGAGGCTCTGACGGTGTTTGGTGAAGAAAGGAGTGAAGGACAGAAAAGTACATTTGTGTTGAATACAAGGCTGATGGCTGAAGGTAAATGAAAGCTGTGTGAAACATCAGCAGCTTCACCGCTGTCTGGCCGGGGTTCATCTACATGAACTGCTGTTAACCTTTGACCTGAGATCCTCCCACATGTTCTTGAGCTGCCAGCAGAAGAAGCCAACAGTGTGGAACACTTTCACATGTCTGATCCTTTCGCTCCATGTCGAAAACAAACCCTCAGCACATGACGTCACACACGGCGCACAGCATAGAATCACACTACATAGATCAGCCCCCATGGATCGGACCATTCTTAGCGACACCTGATCTAGAATTTTTTTTCAATATTGGTACCGATCCCAATATCTGATCTGTGCATCACTAATCAACACATACAAACATCTGACATTCCTACCTCTGATCAGAAGATCCCTGTCCACCTTTGAAGTCAATAGGTTCATACATGGACCCATCACTCTTCATGGAGACACAGGTGGGTTCAGGACCATCTGGTGGCTTCTGACGGATCCTGATGGAAACACAACATTGATAAATGCATTTCAGTCACAATGTGTCTCAAATTCAGAAGGTCATCTTCTTCATGACTTCATGACAACAACATCACGTCTTCTTTGGTAGAGACATTCCTACCTTTTAGAGGACCTCTGTCCACCTCTGAAGTTCATAGGTTCATACATGGACCCGTCACTCTTCATGGAGACACAGGTGGGTTCAGGACCATCTGGTGTCTTCTGATGGATCCTGATGGAAACACAACATTGGAACAAAGTGTCTCACATTCAGAAGAACACCTTCTTTATGACCTCATGACAACATCACGTCTTCAAGGGTAGATATTGACAGTCCTACCTCTAAATGTGGTCCACACATAAAGATAATATGGCTTGTTTTGTCTGGATTTCCCTCCTTTCTGACCAAGGACAGCAGACAAACGCCTGATTTTCTCACGTCTGAGATCTGAGGTGTGTCGAGAGTGAATGTGTTTTGATAATCGGCTCTGAAAAGGGCCAGAGCCAACGATCATAAACATTAAACTTATTCAGTATTTACGACCAAAACTCCTCGTGTGTGTGTGGGGAAAGACCACGACTCCTGAGTCATGACTCTGTGAACTGTGACGTGGAACAGAATGCAGCCAATCAAGAAGCTGCTGGCTGAGGAACAAGGAAGCAGTTCGGTGAACTTCTGAAATGTCTCAAGGATTTTATTTAAAACAGTCCCCAGATCACCATCGTTACCTTTTCTTCTATGTTTTCATCCATGTTGCTGGCATGTCCTTATTGTTAACCAAAACCAACGAAATAACGACGAATAGGATTGAAAAACCATTTTCGTTAACTGAAAGAAATAGAAACTAGAATTAAAAGAAAAAAGATAACTAACTGAAACTGTATTGTGTGTTACTGAAATTATAGATAAAGATCCCTTCGTTTTTGTCTCGATATAAAATAGATTTTCCTCACTGGAGTAATTTGACGTGAGCTGGGGCCACCTCAAGGTCCGTCACTGCTCGCTCACAGTCGGCTTCTCGTGCTGCTGATTTGGCTCAAATATAAAATTCAGCACCTTCTCTGTCCCAAACTACTGACTTTGTTGGTTGCACAACACAAAGACATGGAGCCTCCAATCAAAGCAGCGACTGTCAAACATCTCTGCCTCATGAAGGCTGCCCGATATATCAACTCCTATCAATACTGGATCAAGACCAAGACATGACGCACCTTTGACACCATCACTCTTCATCAGGAAAGACTGATGGAATGCTGAGATCCACTACAGCCATGAAGCAACAGATGCACTTCTACAAACAGCCAGCAGATGTCCATCTTCTGGCTGCATCAAAGGGTTCACAGCTGTGTGTTATTTTCAGGCCAAAGTGTTTGACTGTGTGGATGGACTGAGCTCAGGGACAAGATCTCCCTGTTTGATGGCTTTGACTTCAGCTTCTCTTTGCACAGCAGCTTGGTTTGTTGCTGAGTCAGCTGGTGACAGTCAGGAGATTTCACATTCTTTGTAAATAATCAGTGTCGATATAGTGATATGTAGATCAACAGATAATCATTAGATGATAACTTATCGTGAAAGGTAAAATAGAAAAATAGTTACAAAGATAGAACATAAGAGTTAGACAGACAAACTTAAATAGACAGACACAGACCACATCCTCTGCCCTGGTCTGTGTTTTGCTACCAAAATCCATAACATCATCTCTTCATTGGGTTCCAATCACACATCAAATATGAACATGGTCCTCATGCTCCATCATAACATTTTATCTTCTCCTCTTGAAAGCATACAGCCATGTAGAGTCTATGAACCAATCACTAACCCGTGTTGGCTGCTCTTCACCCGAGTCAAAGCCTCCTCCAGCCTCCACCTGATCAGAGCTCCACCTGTTGATCTCTCGCTCCAGAGCCGGAAGTGAGAGGATGCTGGCGCTGTCTGTTCACCGCTTCTCCATCTGGAAAATTCCTGTTTTGTCTCGGCTTACTCTGCCCTGCCCATGTTGAAGACTTCTTGTTGGCAAAACCAACACGACTCCCGTACTCTGAATCAAGTCAAAGCCCCCAGGCTGTAGTTATAGTCAAAGCACTGCTCCACGGGTCGTGGGCGCTGCTTGGAACTTGGCAGTAATCCACCGTGATGACATCTGCATCAATCAGCTGCCCCCAAAACATCTCCACCTCTGCCTCCACCACTTTCCTGTCTGACTTCTCTGAGCTTCTCAAAGCTATCTGCTCCAGATCTCCACCACATCTCTGCTGAGCGACTTCCACGTTGATTCCAGCAGCTGCGCTTTTGCCGTTGAATTTGCCAACTGTTTCAACATCACTCAGCACGTCCAAGGCTCCACACGTACCAAAGGTCACACACTTGACCTAGTGTGCTCTGTTGGCACCAACCCCACCAAACTCCAGTGTTTGGAGCTGCCAGTTGCTGACCATCTGCTGGCCCTGTTCTCTGTGATCATCATCATCTGCCCAACTCCGCACCATGAAGACTGCTGTTCGTTGGCTGGAGAGACTCTCTGAGTATTTATCCACCTTCATCCATGACCAACACAGCCAACCTAGGAAACTGTTCTCAACCACTACTCCGTCCTCTCGACCCCCCTCATCCTCCAGCTGCCATGAACCTCTGTTCCAGGTTCCTGAAATTCTTTCAGGCCAAAGTGGACTCTACAACAGGAGCTTAAAGCACCTGGTCCTCCTGCACCACACAACGCTCAGGCCCATTGTGTCGCTGCTCTTCCCACACGTCCCACCACAGCCCACCTCTCTGCCTTCACCCCTGTTGATGACATCCAGGTCGCCAACGGGTTGGCACGGCCAAGCCCTCCACCTGCTCCACCCCTAATGGCCACAGCATTGGTCAAGGCTGCCCTACTCACTGTTTCCCCCATCATGATCAACATGCTGAACTCAAAACTGCCTCCTTCACTCCTATTCTCAAGAAGTCCAGTCTCGATCCTGCTGACATGAATAACTCCCGGCCAATCTCCAACCTTCCCTTCCTCAGCAAAATCCTTGAGAGAGGATCAAAGATCAAACCAGGAGCTCTATGAACCCTTTCAGTCTGTCTACCGAGCACACAACAGCACCGAAACAGCCCTCATCAAACTCACCAATGACCTCCTCATGGCCACTGACGCTGGTTGCATCAGTCCACTCCTCCTCATGGACCTCTATCTAATAAGATAACACTCAAATATTGAACATTATCTTATTTAAATTTTTGGTTCTTTTACTATATGCACTGAAAAAGGGAGAAGCTCCACCCTCTCCCCATCCTCAGAAGTCCACAACCTGGGAATGCTCTTCTACTCCACCCTCTCATTCTAGTCCAGACATGGGCAAACTACGGCCCGCCGCACTTTATAGTAAAAACCTTGTTCATTTTCCCTTTTCCCTGCAATGCCCACGTTACCCCAATAGATGGCACACTCAAAACACATTGACCTTTGTTGGAGTGGAGCGTATTACTCTTTATTTCACTTTCATTTTCACTTCCCCATTGCCATTTGAGCCCTTCTGTAAAAATGAGCGGACCAAAGAAAAGGAAAGTGGACAGCGAGTGCCAAGTGTGTAATAAGGAGTGGACAACAAAATATTTTTTCACTGAAGTCCGATCAACTGCTGTAAGTCTGATATGCGGAGAAGCTGTCAGCCTATCAGCCGTCACTTTGCTACTAAGCATGCAAACTACGCTAGCAAGCAGTCAACACAAGAACGGGCGGCTACTGCGAAGAGGTTTTCAGCTAATTTACAGACTCAGCAGAATTTTTTTCAACACAGTCTTTGTCTGTGTGCTTGACAAAGTGATTCCATTCATCTTTTTTTTCAACAAATGTTGATTTCCTTAACTTTGCACCTTCGATTGAAACGTATTAAAAACAGACACAATCTCCAGGTTTGATAAATCACAGTGCGTGTGCTATTTTAATCTATTTACATTTTCTCCTCCCAGTATAATCGTGTGTAAACACCATATCTTGCATATTCCTTGAGACAAACTTATGAACTGATAAAGGCTATTTTGCACATTTGAAAGACAGTCCTCAGTGACCACTATTAATAAATCGGGTTGTACATTTATTTGCGTGTTCTTACTGTGCTATGAGGTTTGCACACACTACATGCAACGCTTTAGTATATATCCGGCCCAAACACTACATCCAAATGCTCCTGGCCCGGCCCCTCTGTCAAATTTTAGAACCCATTGTGGCCCGCGAGTCAAAAGGTTTGCCCACTCCTGTTCTAGTCCCACAGCAAGTCCAACACGGAGTCCACCTTCTTCCACCTGAAAAATGCAGCCAGACTCCGACCATCACTCACTGACTCAGTGGTAGCAACACTCCTACACTCCTTCATCTTCCTCTGCTTGGACTATTGTACTGGTGTTGTGTCTGATGTTCCCAACAAAACCCTGGACGGCTCCAGTGAGTCCAGAAGTCAGCTTTCAGGGTCCTCACTGGCACCAGGCCCTGGCAGCACGTCACCCCCACC